>CAEFZX010011883.1:0-22403 GCA_903066825.1 Alfaro cultratus | reverse complement strand
CTTTCTAAAACTGCTTTGGAATCTGTACATATCACCACCCTGTCTGGTCGAACCTCCTCCACCCACTGTAAGCTTACTATAATTGCCACCATTTCTGCTGTGAAAACAGATAACTGATTTGATAATCTTTTAGAAATATATTGTTTAAACTCTGGTATATATATGCCTATTCCCACACATCCTTTTAAATTCTTAGAACCATCTGTATATATTTTGAGGTAATTATAATATGAGTTTTTTAAATATTCATCAGTCTTTGTCCTTATTTCATGTAAATTCCAATCATTTTTCATTTTAAGAATTCTCATATCTACCTTTTCTTCAGGAAACAGCCATGGAGGAATAACACTAATCGGATTAAACTGAGCTATTTCCTTATCATCCAATCCATAACCTCGAGGTTCTGGTTGTGATGTACTAAATAATCCCAGATATTTTATGTTGTCTTATAAATAAATTTTACTGGCCCAATCATAATAATAAAGACTCAGATCATAAACTTTATTATTTTTTAAATTCAAACAAAAAATTAAATTCACATTACACCAGGCTAATATTATGTAGTTCTGGTGTTTTATACTGTCGTCACAAACCTGCAGCTCAGATCTCTGACCAGCTTCTCTGCTTTTCTCTTTATTACTGTCAGTTCTTTAGCGAAACGAGCTGCTAGCAGCGCTGCTTATTCATGGTCATTCCGTTACAAAACTTAACGATTGTGTTTGTGTCGCTCCCCATGATTAAACTCACAGTTACGATAATCTGTACTGAGCAGCTCTCTGATGGCAGGCGGTGTGTCCCTAAACAGGTTTTACTAAATATTGTATTATAACTGAAAAGGGAGATGTAACTTCTATCATGAATATAGACTACCAAAAAACCCTACACATTACAATGAAATACTGCTACTTCCGGTGGGCGCTGGAAGTAAGATGCATAATTGTTTCCCCAGTAAGCCTCCCAGGAATAAGGTGGATCCATTACACCAGGCACCACCAACCCACATTGGGAGTTCAATAAGCTCCCTATGTGGGTTATTATTTTTCAGGGGACCAATAGGCATATTTAAATTGACCAGTGCAATGCATGGGATATGACAGCCTTTCATTTATACCATTTTCACCCATCCTGGGCTGCTGCCCAGTGGGTGCATCTATCTGTTCACAGACGGAACAGACAGGGCTAATGCTAATGTTTACAAGACAATGTACAGATGAACCAGAAAATAAGTTTTCTTTATACCAGGTCATAGGTCACATGGACATAAAAACTAAAAAGAGGCTGGTCATAGTGACTGCTCATCTGTTAAACTGGCTGACAATGAGTATGAAAACTAAAGAATGTAGTACTATACACGTTTACGTAAAAAGTTGTTCATTCTGGCCCATTTTTATTTCTCAAACCAATAATGATATATTAAAAATTATAAACATCGGTCGATACCAATGTGGGTTGTTTCACTAGGTGGGGCCAAGAATCCTCTTTTTTAAAAATAAAAATATGGCCACCCTTGTGTTGGACAACATGTCAAATTCATGAAAAACAAAACATTTTAATCGCTTAAACGTACAAGATGCTTAAAATTACATTTTCGTTTACCCGTATAAGCTACCTGTACTTATTCTGGTTATTGAGTAAATTCCATTGGCTTCCATATTTTAAGGGCCATGCCACACTTTGCAAGCATACAAAATCTGGAGTAAGATTTATTTGAAAGACACAAGCAAAGAGATGTGACTCAATTGAATATGAGTGCTGTCATTAACACAATTCACTTACAATAAATGATTGTAAATGATATAAGAAAATTGTACAGATTGAAGCTGGCCAGACAGACTGGTATCATAAGCAAAGAGAAAATCCTTGAAAGATTAAACTATTGAGGTTTAGTAAGAACCATTAAACATGGACATTTAATTTAAACTTATCTCCAAACCCCATGGAATCTGTTGTAAAAATGCAGGTACAACCTTACATACACACTGATCTTCACCATGCCATAAATAAATATAGTATTTTACAGTAGGTAAAGTAGGGCCATGACTTTACATAATTATTATTTTTTTAGTAGTTTATAATCTTATGACCAAAAACAACTGAAATAATACTGGCAATGAAGCACTGTTTGAAAGTGACCTAAATATTAGATCATTTTCAAACAAATGAAACTTCAAAGTGTAGAAGCTCTAATGCTATGAAGTGGAGAAGCAAGAGTCTGTGATAGTGGGCCCCAGTGATGCATTCATTGTTAGGTTAAAGAAAGGAAGAGGCCAGCACCAGCAGGTTATTGTTCTTAGCGCTTCTTCTTGTGACACGGAATTCAGAAAGTTTGCCATGACACAGCTAAATGCTTTATACCTCCTGTGCCAAAGAAATGCAGCCCCAGATTTGAATTTTTCTGGTTCTAGCTGCAGCTGCTGTTGGGTTATGTAATATGATGCCCCATATGTTCCACTTGACTAATTACACTATAGAAAAGCAGGGGAGAAGAAAGAGCGTTAGGGTAAGGAAAAGGGGGTGGTGGGAAGAACAATGTCGACAAGAGTACAGAGACAGAACGAGTTTTGTGAGAAGAGAATAAGAAAAGGACTGATGAAATTGAAAGAATACCATCATTAGTTCCTGTTCCATCAGCTTATATCAACAAGTGTGATCGGCCCTGTAGCCAGTGTTTCCTTGTCTACAGCTGCACTGTTCTCAAATCATTGCAAATTGATTGTGATAGCAACAGGCTTTGACCTACTTTGAAGAACAATAGCCCCCCCCATGGCTGCTTGGGACATTCTGATAGTTTAGTTTGGAGGTCACTCAGGCTTGGGTAGCTTGTACAGAGAGGATGAAGAGGAAGGTGGGGTGAGGTCCTACCCCTCCATCCTTTTAGAAGCTCCACAATCTTCTTTGCCTAAAAGACATTAACGGACCAGACCCTGAGACTGTTCAATGTTGTTGAGGTTTTTTTTTTCAGCCTACCTTCATACCTCCAGTTCAGAACGATGACAGGATCTACTCGTCTCTCAAAGAGTTTATCTGACAAACTGTATCAACATTTTTCTTGTAAAATTTGTCCTCTTGACATCCTCAAAACTTCTACTTCTATTAGCAAAAAGGCTAGAACCCTTTAGACACAAACCTGTGTTGGTACTGATGAGGTATACAGGTCTTCCTCTCTAACACCACACAACACCTGGGTGTGGATGTGGAATGAGTAAATCAATCAATGGGGCTTTTAGGGCAGGGGGGCAGAAAGCATTCAGGACTACAACATTCAAACTGCCACTTGTAACCAATTTTAATACACTTTGGACAGCTACACCTCCATACACCATGTTCGGGGGCAGAACATACGGGGGGATTTGTGGGACTGGACTGAGAATATTGCTGGCAATGAAAGAAGAATTGTGAGAATCTGTATTTTTTCCCATAGAGTTTGAGAACTTGGGTGAAGACATGTCCCAGTGCCTCACCTGTCATCATAACAAGTAAAATAGGTACTGATGATGAGAATAGAAAATCAGTTGGTTCACTTCATTGTTCTATAAATCTGTTTAATGTATGATGAGGAAGAGGTGAGGCAATTCTGTCCCTCACCTCTGGTGTCAGACACAGAATGAAGCAGTAAGCTGGTGCATGCCCATTACTGTCTCTCTTTATACCTCCAATACATGTTTAATTCCACATGCTAGCGTTCGACAGGCTGCCTAATATATTTAATAAATGTGTATGACATATTTAACCTTTCTGATCAACTGTAAATATGCAGGAAAATGCATAATATGAAACAAAGTACAGTGCTGCTGCATTGATAGGGAGAAAGAGAAAATAATCAAAAATCTAATTTGATCTTACATTAAATATTCTTATTTGTTTTTCTTCTTGGAATTGACAAAAACATCATGAAAAGATTTTAAAACAAAAAAATTTCAATTAAGGTAAAAATCTAAATATATGAGATTCTACTTTGTGTTTGTACATCCAGGGTCTCAGCAGACATAAACCTCACATGTCTGTTACCTTGGCGGCCAGGTAGTTACCAGCATGATCCCATGTCAGGGGCCTCTGGGAATCCCACTGCATCGTTGTGTGGAACATAGTCAGGAAATGTGTGGACCATGACTGAAACAATGAGATCCCAAATACAGATGAGTGAAGGCAGCTTTTTCTGTACTTTATTTATATATATATATATATATATAATTAAGCTGATTATTTTAGAATTATTGAGTTCTAACATAATTAATGAAGGTGGCACATAGCAAAAATATTTATCAGGAACTAAGAGAGAATCTGTCCCATCCCGTTATCTGGTCAACATACAGATTCCATATCCGCCACCAGCAGGAAACTCAAGCAGCCTGTCTTTCTGTCTATATGAGGCTGAGACAATGAGTCACTTCTGGCACATTACCAACAACACATTGTTGAGACCAAAGCATCCTGCAGGAGCAAGAGCTGAAACACACACAACCTCACGCCCACACACACAGCACAAGGGAGGGTGGGGGGGAAGAAACTATGGACCGGATGGTTGTAAGAAAACGCCCTGCACAAGAATGGAAAAAGATGGGGGGAAAAAGGAAAGGAAAAGAAGCATAGAAAAGTGCCTATACAGTGAGCAGTGTATAAACAGACATGGACAATAATAAACATGCAATCAGTGTGAGAGGATTGTGGTGCGGAGATAAGGTCATTGCTCATTTTTAGTTTTCTTGGCAGTGAACAAAAGTGAACTAAACATCCATGGTTCCAGTTTAATTATCCTGTGAGATAAATCACATGGAATTCTTTGAAAACATGAAAACCTTTGACATATAACTGAACCAACAACAACTCCTTTGTTTTAAAGAAAAATAATTAAAACACTGCTTTGTGATCAAAATTATTTCAAGTTAAACTATTATGCTGACAGTGGATATTACAAGACATGCATCGTTATCATTGCATCGGTACTCTGTATGATGCAACAATTATTCTAACAGCAAAGGTTTGCATCTTTGGATATTCATGTATTTCATAAGCCATTAAATAGTATTTCTTGAGAACAGCAAGACCTCTGTCTGAGTGACCCTAGTGATCACTGTGTGATTTGGATGAATGAGGAGTGAGGGTGTCATGACGCAGCTTTAACACTGGAGCTCTGAAATGAGTTTTTTGGGAAAGGAAACGGTAAGACAGTTCAGCATCAGACCTACAAACTGTTCTGTATAGTCATCTGGAAGATTTAGTGTTGTGATACGCAGTGAGAAAGAAGCACTCAGCAGCACACACATCCTCCCTCACCTGCTCCCCCACTCCATTCTTCCTCCGGCCTGGCTTTTCATGAATGGAGCTGGAGTGGGAGCGTCTCATTGGCTGAGAGGTCAACCAATCAGGAAGATATGTGGGTGGCCATTCACAAACGTTTCTGCTCACTTTCTCTCTTCAATGCAGAGGGAGAAAAAGATTTTATATATTTTTTTATTTGGTCAATGGTTGATCGTTAATCAAACAGGTTTTACATATTTGGTACATTTTCTCCACATTTGTATCAGAATAATAGCTCATTTCCCAGGATTACAGTAAAGGCAAAGATTTTTAAAATGTAGCAATTTTCTAACCATAAAAATACTCATCAATTTATAAAAAATAAATAACGAATTGAATCATATGCATGAAACACTTTAAATAATATTTTATGTCCAGAATAGCGTGTCAGTGTTGTCATGTCAGGCAGAAAAAAGTCACTGTTTGTGACCAGCATGAAACACTAGTGAGTCACATTAGTTGTCTCACTGGTTTGACAACATGTAACTTGACAATTCAGTTAAATTTAATACAACTTAGTTTATTTAAATAGCGGCAATTCACAACAACTATTATCTCAAGGAAATGTAGAAAAAATATTTAATTTAATCACACTTACATTCCAATTTTTCCTAGTTATGTAATTGCAAAGTAAGCTCAGTTTACTAGTCAAAGTAGTTTGAAATGTTTCTAAGGAAACCCAGCAGACTGCACCGAGTCATTGACTTTCAGCATTCAATTTAATAAGGATGAATAAAAAACTCATATAGTGAGTGTAATCACAATAAATTTTTATATATTTCATTTTTCCATAACATTTCTTTTACATGAAATTTGGAAATGAACTTAGTAAACTCCCTGACAGAAGGAAATACAATATGTAACAGAATGCTCTTTTTAACTTGTTTTTGCATCTTTGACACAAAGCCAAACTGAAAAAGTCACAATATTACAATGTCATATTGCATTGCTGTTTTTTCCTCTGCAATGATGTATGCAAATGTAGAAATGTTTCCATGTATCAGTAACTGAACAGGAAGTCAAACAAAGAGTTGTCAGTATCACTGACTGAAAAAAATGTTCTTCTGCTTAGACATAACTGACATTCAAAGTGCTGATGATAAAACAAAAGTTTCCTACATCGATGCAACAAGTACAGTATTTGAATAACTGGCACCAAAACTTTATCAAGCATGGCTGCTGTCAGTAGTGAACCCACCCATGCCGGGCAGCAGCAAACCTCAGACAGATCAGATGTTGATGCACTCATTACCATACCTCTGCCCCAACTGCAGAAGCGTGTTATCTGTGGTTGCTCCCACATGTCTCTGCCCTACTGGATAAGTTCACTTCAGATAAAACCATTTCTACAGAAGAGAGGTGGGACAGCCACTTCATGAGATAACACTAACTACAAAGTCTCCACGGTTTGCTAAAGGGCAGACATCTCATTATTTTGATTTAAATATTGCCAGGTTTTACAGTTCGGTCCCATACTGTGGAGAGGTTTTTCTGAGGTGTGACAATAAATTTGCACTTCCATAACCTTTAATTGCAAAAGTTGAATACATGCTGGAAATGGCACTGAGCATAATTGCAGGGTGGCTGTGCTGCATATTTTATCTGCCAAACATGGATGACCCAGCTTCCCTTCAAAAAGTATTTAATCTGATCCTGGATGATGACTTAAACCTTTTAGTCATTTTAGTTGCTATTTTAACCCATATTTAGATCGGTTGACTTCTGCTCCCCCACCCAACGTTCTTGCGTTAACAAATTAGTGAAGTTGAAGGCAGTGCAGGATATCTGGAGATTGCTGCACACATCCACACATATTTATCTTTACAAAGATCATATACTGTACATAGATTGATTATTTTCTACTTGATTCCAGATTAATTTCTAACTTCTATGACACTAAATCACAAACACAATCATTTCTGATCACAGTCCTATTTTTCTGAATCTTAAATTGGGTGACCCAAGGAAAGCATATATGTAGTTGGCATTCAACACCAATCTTCACGGAGGTTTAAAAATTAACATTACTACACATATAGCACAGTTCTTTACCTGTAATAAGGTGAAGTGAATCACACAATGCTGTGGGACGCACTTAAAGCATCATTAGGGGGCAGATCATTCCCTATGAACCTGCATTGAAAAGATCTAAGTGAAGCTGATCGAATCAACTGAAAAAGAACTTCACGAGAACTTAACAATTTCATCTGCCGTTAAACAAAGAGACCAGCAGAGGAAAACAACCAAAAATCTCCCAACGCTGTCTTTCTACATTTTGCTCAGATGCTCTACTAGCGCAATTCTGATGCTCTGTATTAAACATTTTACTTAGAAGTTCACAAGCATCTAACTCAAGGTGTTGGATGTCTTTTTAACGCACAAAACATGATAAAAGTGGCCTAAAAGTAGCATTAAAAAGGAAGCTGTAAAAGTAGAGCGAAAGGGGTAAGTGAATGACAGCACTATGAAAGGTGTTTAATGTGAATAACTCAAACAAAAACAGAAATGTTTGGAAATTATTAATAATTGTTTGTCTATCTGGTGTAATATAGGTGCAGTGCAGTTATAAATAAGAATGACCTTTGATTTGTTTGTTCAAAAAAATCAAAACTGATCTGTGGCAAGTGGTGCTACGAGATGTGGGAGTCAGAGGTTATCTATGCAGCAACTCTGTGTGTTTTAGCGTGTAAGGCCCATTTTCCAATAAATACAACCTTGTGAGGGCCCCCTGCTATCATGGGACTTAAAGCCTCATAAAAGGAAGAGCTGTTTTTGGGTCAGGTGTAGGGGATGGATTTGACTAAATTAAAAGGAATGGAATATAATGCAAAGTCCTTGTGTAGACAGTAAGAGGTAACGTGTGTGTGTCTGTGTGGTGGGTGTGTGTCAAGGGTCATGTGGAAAGAGACCCTAGGCGATGCCAGGGTATGCAAAGATTGTTGTCATGTTATATTAAAACAGGCTTATAAGAGTGTTTGTAATTTTCCAATCAGGATCTTTGCAAAGACAGGATCAGACTGTGTGCAATAAAATAAATTTTTAGAACAGACAACATGAACCATTATCAAAAATATGTTTTTGCAGTTGTGTCAATTAAGTAAAAGCTGCTTTCACATCCCTGTCCCAACACAAAATAGAGCTTTACATATATTATGTCCTGATTCGGTTTGGGGAGGAAGTCATAAACCTGTAGCTACTACGATATCGACTGTAAGAAGTAAACTGGAATGAGAGTGAAGTAGTGATATGATAAGCAGCTGCATAATGTGCATGCATGCACTCCTAGCTCCGAAAGCATATAACATGATGAGGATGATGCTAAACAGGTTTTCTTGTTGATTGAGCAATGAAAGCATCTAGGGAGTCTGTTAGAAGACCAAGATACGGAGTTGAGCCAGAGAGGGAAATCCCCATATGGTTCCCATTCATATTGCTCAGGTGAGCACTGCAGTTTGTTTGCTACGCCTCTTTGATTGTGCAATCCCTGCTGCACACTCTGAAAGCACACATGGCCCAAGATCTGTGGACTGACTTTGCAATGTAATGGACCAAGTGTTTATGATGGGGAGTTTTGTGTTTATTTGTGGAATAAGATCTGAAAGGGTTTCAAGCTGAATTCAGTTCAGTCAGTAGCAGTACTAATCAGAAACAAATGTATTTAGATCAGCACATGCCACAACAAGGTAACACTGGAGAAAAGTCTACTGAACTCAGGCAGCTTACTTTAGGTGGGAGGGGACTGAGGGAGACTCAGCATTAAGATAAAAAGCCTGGCAGGAAGCAAGTTATCATCAAACCAACTGTTACCAGGAGCAACATGTTCAGCGTTAGATTTACAATGACTCAGACCTCTTGAAGTTTTCTGATTTTTTGTTCAATTAAAACCACAACATTTAACACATTTTATGTGATAAACTAACAAAAAGTAGAGTGTGAAAGAAGTGAAAGTAAAATATTACATCATTCCAAAAAATCTTTTCACTAATAAATGTCTGAAAAATATAAGCCATTTTTTTCCAGAGGCTAGCTGTATTAGGGCACAGCTGATCAATATTCTTACTTTGATAATAATTAGGTGAAGTACAAACAGACTCAACTTTTTTTTTTCCACATGTAAATTAAAAGTGCACTTACATAGCATTCTTTATCATGTAAAAATAGTAATATATGGTGACTTTTTCTTCTGGAAGTATCTCCATCTTACCAGAAAGAAATACAGAAAGAAAAGAAGAACGGCGAAGAACTGAAAAGCTTTTCAAAACTTTGTCTTCATGAATCTCATGGTTTCATTTTGGTAGAAGTATTCCTACCAGACCACACACACACACACACACACGCACCCACCAAGAGGTTGGTTAATTTGCATTAGGGAAGTGATGTGTTTAGCTGGAAGGTATAACACTCTCCATGTTTAACTGACATATTGTCTAAGGTAAACAGAAAAATCCATCCAGAAGACAGCTGTTTCCAATGTTCAGCTTCACTGTGAATTTGTCGGTCTTGCTAAAGGGCAGTTTGGAATATATCGGGAATACATTTTTAATAACATGAATCAAAACAAATCAACAGAAACAACTGGAGAATGGCAGCCTGGGCTGTTGCTCATGTTGTCCATATCTGTCTGTCTGTCTGTCTATCTTCTCGCATAAGGGCACCAAAGTGGCTCCGACTTGACACACTGCTGCAGCGTGAGGGATTACCTGCTCAGCACAGAAAATTTGTGCTGAGTGAATTCCCTTCTGTTTTTCTTCTGTTCCTGGTGATCAGATCACCAGGGTTGTGAACTATCTTTCAACACCTTTAATCTCTAATGTGAGTGTCCTGAACTACATCAACATTAACCTAAACATTCAGTACTGTCATTTACATATTTGTCTACGTTTTGTCTCATTGTTGCTTAATTTTGTCTCATTATTGCTTACCTGTTCTGCACTTATTCATTTTATAGGTGGTAAAAAATTGAAATGAGAAAATTGATAACTAACCCATTTAAATAAATCTTTGTTAAAGCTCCTGATATTACTTAAGAACACTTTGGATTTGCAGATGGAAGTCCATGTTGAGTATCATCTCACAAAATGTAAAAACTTAAGACATTCCTTGGCCAGTGTGAAGCCTGTTTAAGAGTATGGAGGGCAGACAAGAGAGAAAGGGAAAGGAAGGAAAAAAGTCAGAACCCTCTTTTGACACTAAAGAAGCAAAAGAATCAAAAAAGAGAGAGAGGAGGAGGATTAAGGCTGTGGTGCCGGCCAGTCCCACAGAGGTCATTCTGGCCTGCTCTGGTCACATTAAAGACCACAAGACCCCCTAACCCGAGTGAATGGACACAGTTCAAGTGCAGGCACCCTTCGCCAATAGGCCATACAGATCCACAAAGACACACATACACACATTTTGTCCAGTGTCCAGTCATCATTACTTTCATGTGCTGACATGGGTTGTTGGGCGGCCTTTCAGAGACCTTTCATGGGGTAATAGGCTCCCTCACTGAATAAACTTGTTCTTTTCACAACACTCTGGCTCTGTGGGATGCTGGTAGGGGCAGAGGAGGGGGAGATGTGGAGGCCACCATGTCAGCCTCAACATGAGATACAAAACCCTTTAACTTTGCAAAAGAACCAATGGTTTTGCTCTTATTTTCTCATTGTTGAGAAAATAAGAGCAGAAGCATGATGTTTTGTTATTTTGATCACATAAGTATGTACATATAAGTAAAGCCTGACTCTGACACAGGGAAATGCTGAACTATAGACTTTTTAAAGCACCAGCTCATGGAGGCTTTACATGTCAGAGGAATCCTTTAACATCCTATTCTGGATAAATCGAAAAAATAAAAAGGAGAAGAAAACATTGCATGAATGTAAAATTTTTCTTTAGATTCTTCAAATTGTTTTCTCTTGAAAAATGAATTGGATTAAATTGAATGAAAAGGTTCCTGGTTTAAATTCCTGCTGCTGGGCTTTCAATGAGTACTCTATGGGCACTCTGACTTACTCCTACAGTCTGATTGCATGTTGGATTGATTGATTTCTCTAACGGTGCTTCTCCACTTGCAAGTTTCACTCTAACAACGTTAATATCGGTTTCGGTCCTACCCCAGTTAGGAGCCATTAGGATTGGTTCCTCACTTATTGTAGGCATGAATATAGGCAGGAATGTGAGAGGACTGTGAGCATGCAGGATCTGTGGTTGTTGCTGCGATGATGTTTGCAGCAACACTCGGCAACGGAGAACCTCAACATTCTGGTTCTGATGAACTTATAAAAAATATTTTGTCTTATAAAAATTTGTTGCTGGCCCAAATACAATGAAAACAGTTCAAACTACCAGATACCTTTGCTATAAATATATCTAAATGAGTTTCTTGTATTAAACGTGAAACATTTTGGATTTAGGGTCGTGCAGTAAAAAGATTTACAGGGGAGACTGGAATAAAATGAGCCATTTTTCATTTAGGATCACTACCTCAAGGCAACCTAAGTTTGGTCGCTAACTTATCCAGAATATATTTCAGGATATTGTGCATCCACTCAAACAATCAGAATGAGTGCAAGCATAACAGTTTCGGTAAGATCACATGTCCAAAAAAAAAAAAGTCTCATGGCCCAACTAGGTTGAGCTCACACCTTCCCCCTTTTTCTCTGCTAAACTACAGCTGGTTCACCACAACAAAGCCTGAAATGAATGCTAAGGCTAGTTAGCATAGCCACTGATAAAAGCAGATAAACAGTTTCCCTGCAATGATAAGTTGTGTCTCTGACATTAGGACACTGAGCAGTGAATCCCTGAGCATGATTAACAATGCTAAGACCTTCCTCTTGGCTCTGATTGTTTTTTGACGCTAGTCTCCCACTTGTCTGGGTTTTAAACATGCACCAAATATTTGAGTTCAGAAGATCATTACCTTGATGATTTTCAACAGTGCTGTTTCTGTTTTATACATTCTAAACGTTGATGTTCTTTTTCAATAAAGGCCATTAGTGCCAAAAAAACTTTAAAAAAGCCGCAATTTACTAAAAACTGGTGAGATCCGACATTTATATTTCATGAAGGCAATAACACATGTGAAACAAGTGTATAAAGTAAGAGTAACTGAAAATAACTCATATTTTTCTTTTGCTCATGTTTGAACTAGAGCAGTATCAATACATTAAACTTCTTCTGTAACTGCTTATAATTTAAAGATGTCAAATTTTAAAAAATCAAGAAATCAGTCTCAACCGAGAGTTAAAGGAAAACATGTCTCTAGATGGCTATGATTCAGTCTTACTAGAGACAGCCTAGAGACAGTGAGACTATTCTTGGAGCCACCCTTTTCCTGCTTCCACTCAATGCTGATACCTTCAAATTCCTGTTGGGAAGGACCATTTTGGTTGCACACATGCATATACAGTAAGAGTCGCGTGGCAGCCAGGTGCAACTTCTGAGGGAAGTAGGATCAGCGTGTCCTCTAATACAATAAATACTGTGAGGATTGTATTCCTCAACATCCCGTGTTATTCTTCTACAGAGGCAGAAAACAGTAGGGAGGAAAGTAAAACACAATGCTTTTCCTGTGACACCAAAGACCTTGAGCATTGTGACAATTGGGTTCAATACTGAGGATGCAATCATGTTTGCTTATCCTCTCCTTCCGCCCTAGCGCTTGTTTTCCTCAAGATGTGGCAACGAAGGAAAGTGAAGGACAATTAAGTAAACAGAAGTCGGTCATTACAAGTGAAAATAATTATTTGATACACTAAAATAAAAAAATAGATCACCTTTCAAATGGAGTTAAGAAGAATCATTTACAAAAATTAACTAATGAAACAGATTTTGATAACAATGAAGGTAACTCTAGAAAGATTGAAAATATTTTGACCTTATTAAACAAAGGGGTTTCCTCTAATTAGCATTCCAGATGTCTCCAAGCTAGTCCTCAGTCAGTCAGCCTATTTAAAGGGTGATAATAGTCACTGTTGTTTGGTGACATTGTGTGTAGCACACTAGACATGGACAACAGAATGCGGAGGAAAGTGATGTTATTCCTGTCATCAAAGACATGCCTGGAGTGTTGCGTTGATTTTTCATGCATGTTTAAGAAATGACTGAATCTCTCCTGGTAGCCATTCAGGAGTGCTTAAATTCTTCTCCTCACAAAGTGCCACCTATTTCCACAAAGCTCCTCCTTGGAGTAGCAATCCACAAGCTCAGCTTTGGAGGGTACCGCACAGAGTACCCTCCAAAGCCCTCTCAGTCAGCTCCACCAGACTAGAGACTTTCGGCAGCAGCAATTAAACACCTGGCAGAGCTGCACGTCTGCTGAGCTCATTATCCGAAGTTATTCTCAATGCAACATTCCTAAGAATGGTTGAAAACAGCATCATTATCTACAATATGTCTTTGAAGAAATGCACAGGGTGATTTGAGTCCGTGCATGGTTTGGTGAAATTTCAAGACTATCACAGTATTCTGGAGAGAAATGTGGTGCCTAGTGTTAGAAACCTTGCTCATGGGTCTTCCAACAGGATAATGACTCAAAACCCACAGCTGCCCAAGAATGGCCCAGAGCAAAACATTGGACTATACTGAACTGGCCTTTTATGAGCCCTGACCTAAATTCTGTTAAACATCTGTGGAGCTGAAACATCTGGAGAAGGCTTTCCTTTCAACTGGAGGCAACTGGAGCAGTTTGTCCATGAGGAGCAGACCATGATACCTGTAGTCAGGTGTAGAAGTCTCACTGATAGTTAAAGAAATGGTCTGATTGCAGTGATTGCTTCAAAAGGTTGAGCAACAAAATATTAAGTTACAGGTACCATCAGTTTTATCCAGACCTGTTTCATGAGTTTATTTAATAAATTATTCAAAAGCAGTGCCTTTCATTGGTTAAGTTCTATTAGAGTTCCAAGGCTACAGAACTGAGCATGTGGCCTATGCAAGGAATGGCCATTTGCCTTCTCCCAGTGGAGCAGGGAACCCTATTGTAACTATATGGATTTTTCATACTTTAAAGTTTTTCTTCTCCAATGGTAAAACTTGTTTTGCTCAAAAAAAAAAAACTCTGATAAGGTAATCTGGTAGAAAACTCTGTCTACAATTCAGACTAAGTCCTTACCCCTCAATAGCAGGCGTTACTGAAAAGGAAAATACATTTTGGTTAATTCCTAAATTATGGGGCCCTTTCCTAAAAAACATTATATAACTTAATCCTTGCTTGATTTTCCATCACTTTTACACTGGCAATGTCCAATAGATTTTTTGCTGCAACACAACAAACACAAAAGATAGTTTTGATTAATCCTCCCACATTACAAGATGTATTAGCATAAAACATTGTGCACAACATCTATGAATTGTGCCAGCAAAACTATATGGAAAAAATTGGAAATTCTTTGAAAATTGTTCAAGCAACATAACAAACCCCTCAGTGCTTGCTAGCACAGCAGTTTGTTGTACATATTTCCACCATATGTCATAATTAGCTTCGTCCAGCCAAAACAGAGATGAGTAGCTAATGTCATTAAGCCTTTCAACCGGAGCACGTTGACATTGATGGGAATATAAAAATCACAAGAGGTAATGAAGATGACAAGGACCAAACAGAGGAAGAGGACAGAGTTGGACGTAGGAGCTGGTGTTTGTGCTGCCAACTTCAGCTTCACAAATGAAACAATGTATGACACGTACCTCTGCTTGGACCGTGTCATCCAGTAGATACTTCTAAAGTTCTGTCAGCTGTTGAGGGTCAGGTCTTTCAGCGGTAGGTAGTGCCATTGGTACTACTGCTGCAGAGCGCCGTTAGCATTTCAAAGAGACTGATGTCTGATGTTTCTCCCAGTGTTTTTCGTTCCGGAGGCAGAAGAGTTTAGGCACTTCGTGACTAAAAACTGTCGACACAGTATTTGTTTTTAACTCGTAAAGGTAACAATCACAGTCAGTTTTGATTGTACAAATGATTCAGCCTTCTGGAGAGAAATATTGGGGTCCCAAACGTAGGTCTTTCGGAAATTGTGTTCATCTCCTGCTCTCGTGTGGGAAATTCCCAATCCCGGATTTTAGCATGGGCTTACCAGGGCTGCAGCCCGGGGCCCTGGCGCTTCAGGGGCCATGGGTGCCGAAAGATGCTTTGTATTTTTGTGAATGAATAAGGTCAGAATGTCTTAATTTTATCACTGGCTAAGAGGATTTTGGCGGTGCTCTTGAAAAAATGTCAGATTTGTTCTGGCAAACGTCCATCATGAATGTCTGATTATTATTGGTCCAAGTTGGACACTTACGCTTTGGGGCGGAGAATCAGGGAGTCATTTCTCATGTTGGTGAACAACAGACTGAATGACAGCGGAGCACAGGAATGAAAGATAAAGAAGAGCGCGACCGAGAGGTGATGAAGAAAATATCCAAGCTAACGGTTTTTTAAAACTCATATTGGACATAGAACAGAACCATCGCCCCTCTCCTCTTCTCAAGACGTTAGCCTTGCTAACAGCGGTTCTGTGGTCCACCAGAACCTGGATCTCTGACTGATCCCGTCCAGAGGCGGCAGAAGGGCAAACTTCTTCGCCAGGTGCAGCGATGACCACGGATAATCCATACAGTACTGATCCTGCGCTTTGGGTAAAAACTGATGAGTTTGTGTGAGTTTACTGGGCTGAACAAGAACCAGGGAATATGGATGTTAATTTTAAAGATCTGAACATCTTTACAAACATCAGAAACGATTCTTCTCCAGCCAGCTCGCAAGTGGTGAGTACATCCAAACACAGCCTGAGTTCTCTTTCATCCACCGCGGCTGTGTTTTGTATTTTAAACGATGCTAAAAGTCAGTGATGCTTTGAAACGAGTTTTCGTGAGTGGAAAAAAGCAACAGAACAGCTTTTTTCCAATTAATCCTTGCTTGATTCTCCATCACTTTTACACTGGCAATGTCCATTAGATTTTTTGCTATAACACAAAAATCTAATGGACATTTCCATTAGAGAAAGAGAAAGAAAACGGCTGAAGTCACAGAAAAGTAATGCAACTGCTCTGCTTGCTTGCGCTCAATGTGAAGTTAAAAAAGCGGAACCAACTTTGTCTTCCAAATAGCAGCAGCTGGGGGAATGTTCCTGTTCCTATGGCGAAGGGCCGACTGTACAAATTAGCTCGAGTGCGTCCTGCCCTGCCCTGACTCGCAGCTAAAATTCAGTCATCACAGAATAAAAGTTCTGACCAGGTTTGGCTCTCAGAGGGGAAATAACCTGTCTGTCTGAACTTGGTAAGGAAATAAACCTGATAATTACAGAGAAAGATACAGTTGATAAAATTTGAAAGAGGGAGGGAGACAGATAAAGATAGAAATGAAGAAAGATAAATTAATACTATACATAGAGGATGATAGAGAACATTGTAAAATTTTTCTTCCTTAGGAATGCTCTGGACATAGACATACTCAAGATGTTCAAGTATTTCTTTAATAACTTAACTACTAAGTAGATGTTGTTTGTAGTAATCATCTTTACATTCATTCAAGCAATTTTCTGGCCGATCATCGATCTTCAAAAATCTGACTTGCTGAAATTGTTTTGTTCGTGTGTGTGCAAAATGTAGCAAAAAAGTTTGCAATCATGAAGTGACTGTTGTAAACCTTGCATGGAGAGATGACCTGGTGCTTGGGACTGACCATCAGCCCTCTCTCATGGTGGACAGTGGCTGATTTTTGTGACCTTGTAGGTAGAAAAAGTTTTTGGATAGGATCTGTTCCACAAGTGAGTCACGGCCAAGCGCCGACCACCCAAAGGGAAGGAAATCAGGGATGTGTATATATATGCAACTGTATACCGATGATTAAGTAGGGCCCGCACTTTGGTTCAAGCCCAGGGACCCACACCGTCCTATGTCTGGCCGTGTCCATTCACACCTCAGTTTTTTTTTTGTTTTTTTTTTGTTTATTTTGTCTTTTTTTATTACCGAACTTGTGGGCCCTTCTTAAATGAGAGATTTATGGTGAAGGTCACTGATTTCATTTATGTAATCTGTACAAGATTACAAATGCTATTGTGTTTATTTATATTAGTTGTCTTAAATTCTTATATATATATATATATATATATATATATATATATATATATATATATATATATATATAGGCTCAAGCAGCTCTAGGAAAGAGATATTTCAAAGAAGGCAATTTAAGCAAAGACCTTCAACTACTTTTGTAAACATTGAATAAGTAATATAGTTTATTGCAAAGTAAACATAGAAATTTCATCATCTGAGGCAACTAATTGGAAATACCTTTTTTAGTCTGGTCTTGTAAAATGTGCAATGCAGATGCTTTCAGACTGGTGTAAAAATATGGGTTACGTGTTTGTAATTCCTCCATAGGTTTTTGCTGAAGACCAAAGTTAAAATGGCTGCAGGGATAGTCTTGTAATAGTCAGAAAGTATGCTTTCTGTCCATTGCAAAAATGCCTCTGAGGAGAGAGAAGAGCAGTTTGAATGCAACATAATGAAAAGTTTAGGGTATTTAAAAGGAACCAGAAACCCAGCTGCATAGTTTAGTAACCATAAAACTGAAATAGCAAGGGACCTATCTGTTCCAACTTGTCAAAATGCTGAGCCCAGTTCATCGGAAATCAAGGTGGAAGTACTGGTATGATGAAGGAAAACAATGTTTCTGTAGAATTATTAAAAATACATTTTTGATCTTTGAGAGAAAACACATAACTTGTGATCTCATTGTTTGTACTTCCCTAAGTTTGACAAATTGCGGTTAAGTGCTAAGTTATTCACTCTGTAACTCAATCAGATATTTCATTCAGTATTAAGTTAGGGGTAAGTAATATGTTAATAAAAATTATAACATCCTAATTAGAACATTTTCTTCTTATAGTCCCTGTAAAGCCTTTAAAGAGCCACACCTGTTGTGTTAGTGTTGTTACACATCCTAGCTTGTGGGACTTGCGTGGGAGTAGTGTGCAATGAATGCATACCAAAACAATGGAAAGGATCAGGTAGTTCCAATCAAACAGTTAACTTGATAATGTGCTTCACCTTCCCCAACAGTCTGAATTACTTCACAGTTAGCTGTACATGCCACTTGCTGACCTAACTCGTTTTGGTTAAATACCACCAGTAACTTTCTGCCTATTATTATGCAAAATTCACTTTTTTGTTTTTGCACATTTATATGAGTATTTGCTGCCGCTATAAACAGTTCAAAGAGCAAAAAACAAAACAAAAAAACACCCAGCTGACTTTTAGGGATAAGTAAATGTTTTGCTGGTGTTTGCCAAAGGAGCCTGCTTCGAAAACCTCTAAATTGTTGCCTCACAATTTTTTACCTACACAGCAAATTTGGAAGTGTTAATTCAACTCCTTAGGAGAGTGTCTATATTGGTCCACTCTTGATTTTATTAAAGTAACACTTTTGAATTTGCTGTGTAGCAACTCCAAGCACAGCCCAGCCCCTCACCTGGCAACCCAAGTGCAGCTCCACTTGGGTCATAAACAAACCTGTATAATGGCTGCTGGAAAAGGAATTATTTTTTCTTTTATCACATCAGTAAAGAACAGAAAGTCACTAAATTTTTCTTGGAAAGCTCGTTCTCTGATGCTTTTGACTGCTGAGGAATACCTTGAGAGACTGGCTGAACTGACTTATGCTCTCTGATTCAAGGTTTCAACAACCGTTTGATGTCCAAGCCTTGATATCTAGACAGATCCTTATTCTGGAAGCACTCAAGTACTGCATGGTCATTCTTTGCAGCTCCACTCCATGCCTGGTCTGCAACAGGCAGTTCAGCCTCTTCTGGAAAGTTCTTACCATGACCAGATGTCTCAAACAACCACCCCATTCAGGGTCAGCTTACCTTCCTCCAGAGCTAAACTAACTGAAATCTGGGAGAAAAAGCCATTATCTCTACAATATTCTTACCTTAACCTCCTTGTCCCATCTAACACCTCTTGTATTCAACCACTGCATATATTTGCACTTTTCCAAATTGCAACTAAAACACTTTTGTAAATAAACTAACACTTTCTTGCATCCAAAGTTTTTGAAGGATTTCTACATGTTGATCAGGAAGGTAAACATGGACATGACAGAATCATCAGCCCAGTCTGACCCAGCAGAGATACTTAGAAATTATTTGCTAAATCTGATGCCGCTCTCCAGTCCCTCAGTCAACAACAGAGTTATTCAGTCTAACGTTAGACCAGTTTACCAGTTTGATTCACAAGCTATACAGCAAACTTTCTCCAAGCTCTGCAACCTGCTTTACAGACCACCCCGCTTCATCCATATATCTACACCCGACCTGAATTTCAACAGCCTTTTTCATGAAGAAAATAAAACAGAAATCACAAAGAATCTACATTTATGAAACGCTAAACAAGAAGACAAGTCTCACTGATTTTGACAGAATGATGCTTGCAGTTTCCTCTTAATGGTTTCTACAATGTCTGAAATATGGAGTTATTCAATTCTGAAGTAAAGGACAAACTTGCATGTTGGGACAAACCTATATCCCTCAAAGATCTAATCTATTTTGCCATATGAATTGACAATTGTTTTAAGAGAGAGATACTAAGAACAAAAATTAAACAATCAATCTAACATGCTTTTCTATTAGGAGTCTCTCAGCCATAAAAATGCATCAAGTAACGGCTGTAATAGCTGACTTATTATCCAGAAAATAAGATTCTAGGGTTATATTAAGTTAATATTGCTCTTAAATGGAATAAAGGTATAAAATCTATTATAAAGGTCACACACTAATAATATTATAAAGGTCACACACTAATAAGATCACGCACTAAAGGACTGCCTTTAACTTTGATTAGCACACATATGCTGTGGCTTTTGTCAATAAGGTTCTGCAATGTCACAAGATTTATTTCCTCCATTGTTGCATTAATTCTTTACCAAGATATTTTGTTGATGATGGGAGACTCTGACCAATGAGCAAAGCTTTCTCCAGAACATCACAAAGATTCTGAATGGGGTTAAGGTCTGGACTCTGTGGAGGTTGAGCCTTTCATAGTTTAAACATAATGAATCCTCCTGACATTGTCATCTTGGAATATCCCATGTCTTCAGAGAAGAAACAGTCCATTGATGTAGTAACCTGGTCATTCAGGCGGTCAGCTGACCTCATAGTGTTGCTGAACCTAGACATGACCAACTGCAGCAAACCCAGATCATTGCGCTGCTCACACAGGTTTGTGTGAGCAAGGTATTCCACTTCACCCGCCTCTCTTCTTACCCTGATGCACCCATCACACTGGTAGAGGGTAAATCTGGACTTATCAGACCACATGACCTTCTTCCATCAGTCTAGAGTCCAATCGCTATGCTTCCTAATAAACTGAAGCCTTTTTCTCCAGTTAGCCTCACTAATGCTGCACAGCCATAAGAAGAGCCACAGGATGTGCCTTTTCACATAGTTGTTTAAGAAATGAGAACCTATTCATTGTATCATCTGGCGTCAAATAACTTGTTCCAGCTGGAAGACAGTTGTCGTTGTAGTAATTATTCAATGGCATATACCATAACTCAGTTAAATTCAGGTGGCAACTTTTTTTTGGTCAGGCAGGATATATTAAATATATAAAGGTAGCATAAATCTTGGTTGGCGCCTGCTAAGCAGCCAATCCAGGAGCGCCATTTATGTAACTAAGAGTAAACCCAAGAGTGGAGCAAAAGAACACTTTAGATATTAATTCTGCAGTAGTACCCATATGATTTCTATGATGTAAAATAATGCTGTCAAGGTTTATTTGATATTTGAGCTATTAATATAAGCTGCTTTAAGTGTTCTTAGTCTGACATGTTCAAAGCTTTTGGCTGTTCATAGGCGACTGTGGTCCCTAACTCTCTCAAACACAGGGGATCCACTGTAATTACATTTTGGAGGACACAAGCATCTAATGAACAATGTAGTTAATTGACACAATATTATTACACTTAACTGATCATAGGCATGTAATTTAATATGAGCTCAGATTCATTAAATAACTCTTAATGACCACTAAGATATGTTAAGTGTGAAATCACAATGAATTATTTTCAAGACTCTTATTCAAAGCCAATCTTTCCCTCTATGCTTCAATAATGTTATCAAATATTAAATTAATGTGAAAACGTCAGTAGATCAGACTGCTTTTAAGTGGAGGGAAATGATTGCGTGTGAAAATAAGAGAGAGTGCATATTGGAAGTGGTAGTACAAACAAAACTTCTGAATAGCCTGGCTTTCTCCCTTCAAATAAAAGACAACGAGTGAGTGAAAGAAGGATGAATAGGAGAAACCAAAGTAAGAGAGGAGGCCGTGTGCTGCTC
Organism: Alfaro cultratus; assembly: GCA_903066825.1. Classification (NCBI taxonomy): domain Eukaryota; kingdom Metazoa; phylum Chordata; class Actinopteri; order Cyprinodontiformes; family Poeciliidae; genus Alfaro; species Alfaro cultratus. Next base: position 804 of record CAEFZX010011883.1, on the reverse strand, counting down.
TGGCATGCAGTCTGTGAATTACCACAGCAGATGGTGTGTGTGTGTGTGTGCGTGTACGTGTGTGTGTGTATCTGAAACACAAAAGCCCAGGAAGTGGCGGGTGAGTGGCATGCTGAGGCTCGAGCCACAAGACCTCTTGTCAATCAAGGCCCTTTACTGCCTGTCTCACTGAGCAGCTGGACACACTCTCTGCTGCCGTCAGTCACAGACCTCAGTACCTGTCTCACTGCGGTTGGCTTCTAGCAAGCTGCTTTTACACTTCTTTACTGATGCCATAAGTTTCTTTTGTCCCAAAATGAATTCATGTGGTGAGCTCTACCCATCAGGCTCAGCTTGTACCACTCTATACTACCAAGGAATTAATTAAATCAATCCCATGTATTTCAATAATTATCCAATCAACTTGATGTGAATTATTATCCTCTCATATTGAGCTTATACATAAAGTGGGGAAATATGTATTTGATACACCCCAGTTCCCCCCTCAGGTCTGGATTTTCAACATAAGTACACCTCAACTGGAAGAAACAGTAGCTAAACAAAAATAATCCATAATCCGGACACATTTCTCAGTCTCACATTGGACGATTTTAAGATATTTTTTTGAATAGAATAAGTATTTGAATTCTGTCTGTCTTAGATGTAGTCCATCGTTAAGAAGCCTTCCTACCTCCACTCATTACCTGGATTAGTTCAACCTGTTTGAACTTGTTACCTGTATAAAAGGCACCTGTTACTAAGGTAACCATAACTCACTACTCCATCATGGGTTAAAATCCTACAGTGTATTAAAGGTCCCCAGCT
>CAEFZX010011881.1:0-37507 GCA_903066825.1 Alfaro cultratus | reverse complement strand
GTTTTTATTGTTGTTTTTATTGTTTTTACTGTTGATTCTATGTTGCACCATGTTTCTGTTTTTTGATATGATGTAAAGCACTTTGAAATGCCTGCTGCTGAAATGTGCTATACAAATAAAATTTGATTGATTGATTGATTGATTGATAGATAGATCAGATTTACAAAGTGTTTACCTGATTGTGGTTTAAATGATTCTGTATTAATGTGACAGACTGACACAAAGCAGAGCGTTAGATCATTTACTCTGCTGCAGCAGATAACTGAATAGTTCAGCAAAATCTTTCACAGGCAGATTCAAGAACCTGACTTGATGTAGTTGTTTCCTGGAGCTTTCTATTTAGGATCAAAACCTACTGAAAAATTCAAGATAGCCATCAATGAATTAATCAATCACTGATTATAACTTAGTTTTATTTTATTGTCATTGCACAAAGACAACAGTGAAACAGGAGAACAGGTTGCGCTCTGATCATTTACGGTTCTGTTTGATCTTTGTAGGTCCAGAATGAGTTGGAGGCTCAGCGCCGAGCCACAGAGTTCGCTCTCCGTAAGCGGAAGCACCACGAGGAGCAGGCCAGAGAGGAGCTGCAGTGGCAAATCAGAACCGTACGAATTCAAACAGGAAAGTTACATTTGTAACCATCCAGATGTTCCTGATGTGCTCCTGTTTTTCTGCTCAGACTCAGGATGAAATGGCAGCCATGGAGGGCGACATCCGTGGGCTGGACGCAGACCTGCAGGCCAAGACGGCCTCCCTGAAGCTGGCTCACACCCGACTGGAGGCCAGGACCCGCAGGTCCGGCATGGATCTGTGCCGCGACGAGGTCCGTGAAGCCCGGCTCGCTGGCCGCTCTAGGGAAACCTCTAAAGCTTTCTCTGCTGTTTGTGTCCAGGTGCAGCATGGCCTCGTTGCTGAGGTCCAGCAGCTGGAGGCCACCATTCAGGCCCTGAAGCAGAAGCTGTCAGACACTCAGTGAGTCCAGTAGATGAGTGTTGCAGCACAAATTCTCTAAGTTTACCAATAATTATCACAGGAGCTGCTTTTGGACCTAGGTACCTGAGTTAGCGTAGTCTTGTCTCTCAGACTCTCTCTGCAGAAGATGACGCTCCACCACAGCAGCATGCGCCAGGATCTCTCCAGAAAGCAGGAAGCCCTGTCTCTGGAAGAGCGCAGCATGCAGTGCAGGACCCGCATCACGTCTCAGTCCGGCTCCGACCGGACCGCGGCGCCGCTGGTTCCGCTCGTGAACTCCAGCGGGAGGAGCAACCTTCAGCTGCTGGCCCAGTGAGCAGACACCTCCACTCCGGTCAGGTTGGCACCACGGTGGAGTAGCTCTCTTACTCAGTTTCAGTTTTTATTTTTCAAGTTTTGAAAATTGCTTCTTTTTTTTTTTGGATAATGGTTCCTTCTGGTTTTGGATGCTGTGCACCTGGATTGATTTTTGATAATACTTTGCTAATTTGTTCTGATGCGTAACCATAGCAACAAGGTGGTTTACAACTGGGAGCTGCTGATTAACATTGCAAAAGCTGAAATAATACCATAACTGAAGACAAAATCCCAGAGGATTTGAAAAGGAAACGTCACAGATGCAGCGCAGGAGCAAAGAGGAGAGAGAGGAGGAAGTTCAAACCATCTCTACCATCCATCGCAATGGGCAACCTGAGACTGTTAGCTAACAGGATGAATGAACTTCAAGCCCTGACAAGGACTCAGAGTATAGGAAATGCAGTGTAGTGTGTTTTACTGAGGCATGGCTGCAGGGTTGCATCCCAGACTCAAACGTCTCTCTGCCAGTCTTCCACACAGAGATTTACAGAGCGGGAACAGAGAAGGAGGTGGATTAGCGGTGCTAGTCAACAACAGATGGTGTCACCCAGGACATGTTTCTGTGAAGTGTCATCTCACTGTCCAGACACTGACCTCTTGGCAGTATGTCTTCGTTCATATTATTTTCCAACAGAGATTTGTTTTACACTAATATCAAGGGTTCATACATCTCATAATGAAGACCTATTCTGGGAAAATCAGATCACAACCTTGTTTTTCTGCCCAGATTATAAAGAACTTGTGCAGAGACTAAAGAAAATGACTGCAACAAAGTGGCTATAGGAAGGTGAAGAAGCCCTAAAGGGACGAGGCAACAGACTGGATTGGTCTTTTCCAGCCACATGGAAACGACATCAATGTCATGACTGAGTGTGTGACTGACGTTATAAACTTCTGTGTGGACAAAACCATCCCCACCAGAACGGTGCTTCCCTAACGACAAACTGAATCACCAATAAACTAAAGGAACTCCATTCCTTTTCACTCTATACACTATAAACTTCCAGCACAAGTCCGACTTCTCTCATTTACAGAAATACTCAGATGACTCTGCAGTCAGAGATGGTCATGAAGCCGAGTACAGAGAGCATCGCGCCGCTTTGTGGCAGGATGTGGAAACAATCGTCTCATCTTGTATGTGAAGGATTGTAGATTTCAGAAGAAACAGGGTGAGATCGACATGTGAACCTCTGGAGATGATGGTTCAAAGAAGGATTTTTCATTGAATCTACTAAGAAATGTTCCCTAGAAATTGTGTGAAAATATCCTGCAAGATCCAGAAATCCACCCTGGACATTTTGGCAAGTCTCAGGTCGTTGGTGGACATGGGCCAGGCTTTCATATCATTTATTTAATGTTTTGTACCATGCTTACATACCATAACATATTTCAGAACATTTTGAGTCCAGAAAAACATTGAAAATCCTTTCAAAAGCCTGGAGAACCACTGATCAGGAAGATATTGCCAACTGAAAGGAAAAGCATCAACATGTGACAAACTGGAGGTTTTGGACATTTTTGATGATCCTATAAATATTCTCTAAAAGGTGATTTAATTGCCTTATTTTTCTCAGATTTATTCCACCGGCATATGTTTATTTAAAATTCAGAGTTGAGCATGCTCACTCTCTGTCTTATCAACCGTTCTGTTTAATGACTGTTTGGCTTTGTCATAGTGTTCAACTGCCGCTGATAGAAGCATAAAGGCTGCGATAAGAACGTGAACTTTGACTCTGCTTCAGATAAATAATGTGGTAAACATGGTCATCACCTCAATAAATCCCATAAATCTCACCTGCGTCTGCATCAGGAGATGCATTGTTGTCCATCTGTAGTTTGAAGATCATTGAAGATAGTGAAGCAAGGAAGTTTGTTCTGTTTTAGTCCCAAAAATCATTTTTGCTTGTGTTTGGGAGCTTAAATTGACCTGTTCCTCAGAAATGATCAGGGAAAGGAATAGGAGTTGTTGCAATTGGTTGAAACCATTGGAAGAAAGGGAACCATAACGAGAACCAATCTGCTGAACCCAACCAACATTAAAGCAACTATTAGTCTGGAGTCGTGTCAGGAGGCCGGCTCGGTTCTCTAGCAAACACCTCCTGTTGTGATTGCTTTCAGGGAAAAACATTTCCTGGTATCTCAGGTTCCCTCTAATAAAAGGCCTCACAGATTTTCTGCTCCATTTTCTTTACCAAAAGCTTCAAACATGACAGTCACAGGAACTTTCTCTCTGTCATAAAACTGTTAGAGCAACTTTGCGCCACAAACACGTCTCCCTGTCCAAGGGCCCAACCTCCTGTCATCGACCATCACCGAGGCCACGTTTACTGCTTTACTGCCCGGCCCTCCAGGCCACTCTGACTGCATGCGCTTCCTACCCGCTCAGATTATTCTGAATCATTTCACTTAAGGGCCCAGATGCTACCTGTCTGTTGGCCTTTGCTGAGAGGGTGATTAAGGCAGGCTGGTGTGGGGTAAATGCGCCATACTTCTGCCTGAGTGGCTGCGTCTCCTTATCTGTCATCATGTCGTGTGCACCTCGCCCCCAACGCGCCCACTTTGTGGCCACCGCCTCCTTTGTTGCTGTTGTCACCCGACGGTGGAGCTTTTACTTTTGCGTCAGAGATGAGTGCACCATGGAGGAAGAGCTCGGCTCGCCCTTCATCGCTGACCAGCAGAACGTGAGCGGAGACGACACCAGGTTGGATGTCCAGGTGGTCTGCTTGGCTTAGACGCTCCTGTTTGATCGGTCATGGTAAACCAAGAGAAATCTTGGTTCTTCAGCAGACTCGTCTAAAGAGATGGATCTTACAGTCTTAGACTGCGTTGCTCTTTCAGTTTACAGCTTCACCTTCCTCCTGGGACTTCCTGCCAACCTGCTCGTCTTCTTCGTGTACATCCGTAAGGCTCGCAAACACGGTGCCACGCCCAACGTGGTCTACGCCCTTAACCTGTGTCTGGCCAACCTGGCACTGGTAGCCTGGATGCCCGTAAAGGTTCTAGAGACAGTACTGAAGGACTGGATGCTGCCACCACTCTTGTGCCCGGTTTACAGCTTCTTCCTCTACTCCTCTCTGTATGTCAGCTGCCTCTTCATCACCGCTGTCACGATTGGGCGATACCTCAGCATCGCCTTCCCCATCATCTACAAGAGATACCGCCGTGCCAGACTGTCCTGCTACATCTGCGTCGCCTTGTGGGCATTGGTGATGGTGCACCTTGGGCTTGGAATGATGGCTGAAGGCGGGGCTTATTTCGTCGGTGTCCAGGATGAAGTCTCTGCCTGTTACGAACATTTCAACGCAACGCAGCTGAAGATCCTGCTTCCTCTTCGCTTGGAGATGGCCATCGTCTTGTTCATTTTGCCTCTGATTGTGACTTCCTTTTGCACGCTGCGCTGCGTCACTCTGGTGTGGCGCTCAAATTTGCCTCCTTTGGGCAAGAGGAGAGTCCTGGCAGTGGCCCTGTCCACATTGGCCGTATTTGTGATCTGCTACGCCCCCTACAACTCCTCGCACATCGTAGGATTTGTTCAGCAGGAAAGCGTTAAATGGAGGACAACAGCAATGCTGACGAGCTCCTGCAATGTCTTCCTGGAGCCAGTGGTGATGCTGATGCTTTCACCTGTTGTGTCGAGGGGCGTCCTGGGAAGAATCTGTGGCCAGCAGAGTCACTTCAGGTGGAGCGATGGGTGTCGGCATCGAGCGAAACCCACCAGCTGGTTTGCAAATACCAAGGTTCCACCTATAACATCTGCCAAGATGCGGGCGGAGGCCGAGGTGACGAGAGAAAGTCAAGGATGCGACGGTGAACAAAACAAATCCACCATCTTTCATATCCATGTCTGAACCAGCACAGATTTGGGAACTTTATTGTTCCCAGTCATGTTTCTGTGGATGAAAGAAACTGGTGAACATGACAGAGTGAGGACTCATGATTTCACCAGTTTTCCTCATGTTAAAGTTTTTACCATGACTCTTTTATTCCCTGAGAGCGACAGACTATTATTCCTCAGGAACGTATCCTTAGGATGGATTTAAAGTTGAATTTATACTTACATGAAGTCTTTTTTTAAAGCAGTGGCGTCATTTGATCATCAGGCAAACTGATCTGTTTGTCGTCCAACTAGCAGTTACTGAAATTTTCATTTCTCTTTTAGAACTGATCTACATAAAACACCCATAATTAAGTCATATTTCAAAGATTTAACTACAATTTAATGTCTAAAACCAATTAGTTTCATTAATATATAAATAGATGTTTCTCAATCATTAAACATAAAGTTTTTCTCAGAAACCTTGTTTGTGTTTGGACTATTGTTGGATTCCAACAGTAAACAGGAAGGATTTAAGGACTTGTTAGCTTGAACTGGATGTTTTCTGTACAGCCCCTTAATGGTTTGTTTGTACAACTGATGAATTAAAAATTAACTGAACTCTTTCATGTGTTGTCTTCTTTTTGATCCAAATAAAAGCTGATGCTGGATTAGTTTATGTCGTCCTACTTTAGCTAAGCATTCATTAGCGTGTTATTTCATTTTTATCTTAGCTTGGTTTATCTTACACTAACATTGTTGTACTTTAGTTCATTTTTATTTTACCTCAGTTGAGTTTTCTAGGATTACAGTATCTCACTTTAACTTGGATAATCATAGTTTATCTGAAATTGAGCTTATTTCACTGTATTTAATTTTGTGTGCAATAGCTTAGCATTGTTTTGTCAAAGTTGACTTAGTTTAATTTTACTTTAGTTTTCTATACTTTCTTTCCGACTGTCTCAAATGATCCTACATGCTTTGCTTATTATGTAGCTTTAGTCTCACTGACTTTGATCCAAAGATCATCCTAAATGTGTCTGACCTGTTTTTGTCTGATTAGCTTTTAGTTTACTTTAACATCCCATTAGTTGGTTTTTTAAACTTAGTTTGTACCTGATTATTTTTATTTAATTTGCTTTTTGTGACATAATTCAGCTTATTTTGTTGATTAACATAATTTCACTTTCTTACCTTTTCTAGGTATAATTGATTATATTTTATCTTTGATTATTTAGCTTATAATGTAGCTTAGCTCATTTACTTTAGTTTTATAAAGTAAATGAGCTCAACTTTGTAATTTAACCTTTTCTTTTAGCTTAGTTCATTTTATCTTAGTTTACTAGGCTTGGTTAATCTTATTTTATCTTTGTTTCTGAGTTTGCTAAATATCTAGCTAGCTCAAAGCTAAATATTTAGCATGTTAACTAAATATTTAATTTGGAGCTAAATATTTAGCCTGGAAACTAAAAGTTTAGTTTGTTGGCATTTTGCTTGCAACGTAAATATGTAGTTTGGAGCTAAATGCTTAGTTACCCTCATTTGGTTTATCTAATATTCCCATAATTTGCCTCATCTTATTTTAATTTGATCTATTGAACTAATCCTTCTTTTTTAGTTTGGCTTAGTTTAATTAGTTTTTTATATTTAGGCCAGATTTGCTTGGTTTCCACCAAAGATTTCAAAATATTTTGAAGCAATAAAAGTATAAAAGTACAAAATAAATAAATAATACATCAGCAAATACATTTTATATTGCAGTTCAGTAGGTTACAGACAGTTCACCCAAACATGTGCAAACAGTGGTTTCCAGCCAATATTGACTGCTGCTGTAGGTGGAACCTGAGGTTTGCCCCCTAGTGGTCACCAAAGTTGCCTCCTCTCCATCTCCCAGTGACTTTCACAGGACTGCATCCTATAATGAACTGCGTCACGCCTGTCCTCCCCTGGGTTGCTGGGAGACCATGTTTAGAGAACAAATTGCGTCCTGAAGTTTATTAAATTTCCGCAGTTGAAGCATATTAAGCAGCGTCTTGAGTTTCGATGAAACAGTCGGACTCCCGAAGCTGGAGACGGCGGATGCGGGGATGGAGAGTTTGGATCTTCAACCCTGATCCAGGTAAAAACATCCTGAGCATCTCTTGTTGTTTTATGACTGAGTTGCAACACCTGGTTGTAATTCTGTTCTGCTGTTTCAAGGAGTGAAGCTGAAAAAGACGAGGAGTTGAAGCATCTAGAGAGATCTCTCCTCTATGTTTGGTTTTCAGTTTTTCTGAAAACCAAATTTCAGAATTGAGTCCGTTTTGCTTTGTTTTTATGTCGACTGAACATTTTGTGTCACAATAACTCATTTTAAAAGCTGTTCTAAACAATATTGTCATGCTGAGATCATTTTACAACTAATAACATTATTTTAACTAACACTTCATTACACAAAATATTGAAAAAACAAAACTAAGAGTATGATGAAAATTTTAAGATAAAAAAAAATTATGTGATTAACATTTGTTTTATTTTTGACATTTTTCTCTGAGACCCTCACAGCGCCCCCTGGCGGACCATATGCTGATAAACACCAATCTAAATGATCATGTCTGTTTTTGTGTGGTCTTTTATGAAGCTTCTAGATCCGATCGGCCGCCATGTTGTATCGTCTCTGAGCGGCCGCCATGTTGTACAACCACCTGTTGCTCTCCGTCTACATCCTCACCTTCCTGATGGGGGTTCCCGCCAACATCCTGTCCTTCATCACCCTCTGCAGGAAGGTGTGTCGCAAGGCGGCGCCCATCGACGTCCTCCTCCTCAACCTCACCATCTCCGACCTGATCTTTCTGGCCTTCCTGCCCTTCAAAATGAAGGAGGCCTACGACGGCCTGAAGTGGCTGCTGCCCTACTCGCTGTGTCCGCTCACCGGCTTCATCTTCTACGTCACCATCTACAACAGCACGCTGCTGCTGACCGCCGTCAGCGTGGAGCGCTACCTGGGCGTGGCCTTCCCGCTCAGGTACGCCGTGTGCCGCCGGCCGCGCTACGCCGTCTGGGCCTGCTTCACCTTCTGGCTGGTGACGTCATGCAACCTCAGCATCGTCTACGTCATGCCGTACTCTCAGTGGAGCTACGGCGGCAACGCCAGCCCTCCCACCACCTGCTACCTGGACTTCTCAGAGGCCGACCTCAGCATCCTGCTGCGCGTGCGCCTGGAGCTCTTCCTCGTGCTCTTCTGCGTCCCCTTCATCATCAGCTGCTTCTGCTACGTCAACTTCATCCTCATCCTCTCCCGCCTGCCCAACATCAGCCGGCGGCGGCGGCTGCGGTGCATCGGCCTGGCTTTCGGGACGCTGGCGGTGTTCACCATCTGCTTCGGGCCGTACAACGCCTCCCACGTGGTGGGCTTCGTCCACGGCGACAGCCAGGAGTGGCGGAACCTGGCGCTGATGTCCAGCACCCTCAACTCCTGTCTGGATCCGTTTATCTTCTACCTGTCGTCGGCGGCGGTCCGCGGCGCTATAAACCGCTGCTTCAGGAGGGTCACGGTCAAAATGCACATCCTGGGGTGTGGCGGACCTCCGGAACGGTTCCCGGCAGAAGCTCCACCCTGAAGAACCCGAGTCGTTTAACATGACGGACAGAGGCGGAAGATGTTCTGCCAGCTGTTATTAGACCGTGAGATGATTCTGTTCTGTGGGACTGGTCGGAAAGCTCCGGTGGTTTAACGTTTTAATTTAACATTACGATTAATTAATTACATCGATTTATGTAACACAATTAATCGCCTTCTGTTAGTACAAAAGGTCCGGGCTGGAACCTTTGTATTCACGCGTTTCTGGGGCGCCCATAAATGTGACGTACAGCCGCTAAAAATAGCAATGGAAGCTGCTTCTTTCAGCCCACTGGAGTTTAATTTCTGCTTCTAAGACGATTTGATTGGACGCTGAGAAAGAAAATTGTTGTGTTCAGGTTATGCTAACAGTAGTTAGCCTGTCAGCGAAGCCTAAAATAGCATCTCAATGCTAAACATGTTGCTAATGCTAATGTCAGAGGCCATTGAATCAGGGCTTCCTGAAACTCTGGAAAGTTCAGTGGATAGAACAGATTAAAAACTATAAATATCTTTGTTGTTGAGTTTATATGTCTGCTTATGTAATTATTTAGCAAATGTTGCTTATTTTTTCAATATATGGTTTTTTGATTAATTGCCATTACAAATCCTTAATTTAACTTGATTAAAATTGTAATCAATTTCCACCACTTACCTTTCTGCTGAAACCTGGACATTTCCATCAAGCTGTTGTTTCTGGGCGATGTTAGTTTTTAAAGACTTCATCTCCTCGTTATCTAAAAAGTCTTTATGCTCAATTAAAATACAAGTTTAGAGCCTACAAGTACTTCCATAACTAGCTAACACCACAATATGCATATTGGGCATTGTGATACATTGTGCAGCCTGATTTTGATCCTTACAAAACGTGTATTCAATGTATTTGTGTTTAATTCTATCAGTTATAAACCTTGATTCAGAAAAGCTCCAGATGGAAATAAAGACAAAATGTATGAAGCTAAATTGGGGCCATAAAGTTTAACAATAAACACTTAAACTGAATAAATGCAACATCTGCTCATCTGCACCAAATAGGGTGGGAAAAAAACCCTCTTGAATCTGAAATTTCAGTTTCACATTTAGGTTGTTTTCCCACCTGATAGTCCAATAAACTCGGTTTGACTGGGGACCAAAACAGCAACATTTGTTCCTTCTCCAGCTGCTGTGGTTCTGAGTCAAACCTGAGTTGGATTTTAAGCTCCTCAGGGAGCAGCAGTGATTGGTTCTGGATCCAGAACCTTCCAGCCGCTCCGCCACATTTCCCACCTTCCCCAGCTCTAATCGAATCCCCGTCAGGACAGTAAACATGGACGCCGTGTTTACCCTCACATCACCTGCCGCTTCCCGACAGTAAGCAGCTGCAATCTGATCCTGGGTCAGTGTTTGAGGAAGCTTCAGGTGTTTACATCTGAACGTGTCGCCTCCATGTTGACTCTGCCTGCCAGCTCATAAAACATCCTGTGCTTTTAATTCGCTCCCATAAAACACTGCTTTAATTTGAAACTGACTCACTTCCTGCGATGTTTGAACAGCTATCTGCTTCCACACCTTCAGACATGAAAGGAATATCTAAAGAAAGCCTAAATATAAAAGCATGCCACACATTTCAGATTTTTATTTGTAAATAAAGTTAAAGAAACGTTTTTCTTCTGCTCTTGATCTGTCAAAAAAATTCCAAAAAATTCACAACTTGTTTGAATCTCTTTATTCAAAAAAAAAAAATTAAATAGCACAAATAAAAAGGCTCAAAAATCAGACCAGGAGGTAAAACATCCAGTTTTACAGTATCAGGATACAACATGAATATATAGAGAAACCCAAACATGTTTGTTTTTAAGTGCAGCCTGCAGAGATTTATTCCTTCATGTAGAAACCGAGTCCGACGGCCTGCAGAGTTCTGACCCGTTATTGCTGTTAATTAAAAATAAAGAGGAAATGACACCAGGGGGCGCTGCAGCCCACGCACAGAAACCGTAAATAAATAATGCTACATGACATCCAAACCGGTACCGGTTCCACTCAAGGTTCCACAATCGTCTTTTTTTATGAATTGTTTTTTGTTTTTTTTTGGTCCGGTACGCTCTGAAACTTCAAGTTCTGCATAATTGTTTTTTTTTTTATTTACTTGGCATCACACAAATATTACAACATGGACACACGTTACAGCAGGGTCACAGAACCAGAACTTCATCAGCACCATCAGCAAAAGGCACAAGTCCAGAACGGTCACTCGGGTCCGACGGTAAACTTTAGAACCTCACCTCTCTAATCACAGTAGAACCACTGAGGAAAACGTCCTGGTGAAGAAATGATCCATTTTCTGGTTCTGGAGTTTGAAGCTGAAGCAGATTTTAATTTTTAATAAGCACCACTTAAATTTTACAAGATAAATGAAATAATATGTAACCAAACTGCAAATAAAATGGATAAATGAGTGTTTTATACATTGGATTAGTTTCAGAAATTAGCACAAAAAAACAAACATTATTTTATTATTGTCTTAAAATATATTAACCCTTTCATGCATAGTGGTCACTACAGTGGACAGCTTTCTAAAAGCCATTTTCTTGTGCTTCTTGTGGATTTTTATGTTATAAATGCACACAGACCACTGAAGTAAACACTAATGCATCATAAAATATCAAGTACTGGCCATCAGCTGCAAATGCAAGAAATTATTTTTGTTAAATCCAATATGGCCAACAGACAAAAAAACATGCCACCCGACCCTGTCCCTCCTTCTACTGTAGACGACTCTTGCAGGTAAAAAAGATCTATATATTGTGACATCAGATAACCCCTAAAGAACAATACTACTGATGTATTTTTCAAATAACTTTGTATTTGGAGAAAATTACAATTGGTCACCTAAAAGAAATTTAATAATAAAGAAAAAAAAAGAAAGAAAAAAAAATTCCCTTCTTTTATATGCCTAAAAAAAAATCTACAATTTTGTATTTTTTTTAAATCCTGACACAAAGGACCATAATTCATGCATGAAAGGGTTAAAATATGAGTCAGTCATTTTTTTTTCCAAAGTCAATGAAGTTGTCATTTATAGAGAACGCTAGACGTCGTCATTAAGGGAGTTCCGTATAATCACTAAAAATAAAACCATTCGATTGGTTCAGTTTGTTTTTTTAAACTTTTTTTAATATCTGCTCATCCCTTTTTGATAAAATCGACTTGAATATTTTATTTAAAAACAAAAAATCTATTTTACCAAAACTTACTAACCTAAAACTCTCGAAGCCTTTCTATCATACCCCAACCTGATTGGACGGTGGGGATTCAAACTGTCCAATCACAACTGTACTGTTTCAGAAAAACAGCTGCAGGTCCTGGAAGGGACATAAAAAAAAGTTTGGAGAGGTTTGAGTTAAAAACAAGCCACTGAACCAGAATGTTCCAGAATTTCTTCCTGTTTTATAAAGAATCCAACCATCCATTGTCTGATTGGACAGTTTATTCTGTGATCGTCCAATCAGGTCTACATCTAAAATACTAAAAGTTTTTAGCCATTTTTCTACCAACAAACTTAAATATTTCAGCCTTTTTATCTGACAGGTTGATCAAATTTAAAACCTCTTGATTTCTAAACATTAATATCATAAACTCCTTTATTTTATTTTTTAAATAGAAAGTGTCTAAACGTGCATTTAGTTCATATTTCAATTATAAATATATCTTCATACAGATTCAAAATACTTAAACTGAAGGAGATTAAAGGCATCTGTGAGACAACGTCCTGCCTGCGGGTTCTGGAGGTCCATTTCAGTCTCTACCGGTCCAATACATTGGTAATATCCGACTTCAAATATTCTTCAAGTGAAAGGGGACGCGAGCGGACTGATGGACGCGGCGAGCCGATCGGCGAGCAGGCACGGCGGTTTGGTCCGAGTGGTGAAGCTCCGGTGGCTTCGTTTGGGTTAAAGTCCAGAGGCTCGGCAGCACTGCGGCAGGAAGCCACACAATCTCATCCTTATTGCATAACGAGACGCTGCTGCTCCGTCAGGAAGTCCAGTCTGAGGCTAAAATGCGACAACAGGAAATAAAACCGCCGCAGACAAACACCGACCAGTTTGGCATCATAGATCTTAAGTTTGGTGATTAATTCGCAGAAAACAATAAAATTACAAACATCTGCAGTCCTGTACGTCGGGCAGAATCCGTCCAATTTAAAAGTTCCATTTCGTACCAGCTGATCACCTTCTAACCCAATCAGGCACTTTGATAAAGACGACCAATCAGAAGACGGAGTTCAGCCATTATAAACCATTTCAGTGCACAGACAGGAAACCTTATTGCACCGGAGGAGTTCTGCAAGTCCGAACCGGAAACAAATATCCGAATCAAGAGAATTTTAGTGAAAAATAGAGAAAAAAAATGATAAATTTCAGAAAAATACGACGATGTATTAGGGTGACAGTGGGCAGGAAAAATAGGAGTAAATAATAATAAATTTTCACCAAAAACTTCTCTAGAAAAAACAAGAAAATTGTTGAGCTTAAAAGTACGTTTAAATTAGTAAATTTAAAAATGTCAATTTACTAGAGAAATTTGAGAAAATGTTCTTAATAAAAAAAGACATTTGGAAAAGGGGAGTTTCCAAACGTCAAATATTTTCCACTTTTGAAATTTTCCAGGAAAAATTTTCAATGATTGAATTAGAGAAAATGTATAAAAAGTAGAAAATGTTTGACTTTGGAAATTCAAAATTTTAAAACGTTAAATATAAGAAACTTCAAATTTTTTGACTTTTGAAACTCAGAAAATTTAAGTGTCAAAAAAACTGACTTTTGACTTTTTTCTAGATTTTGTTTTAGATTAAGCTCAAAATGTCTGAGCATTCTGTAGCAAATTTTTGACTTTTCTAACTGGAAATTGTTTCTTTCCTGCTTCTTCCAAAATTGCAGACTTTTGTGGTGAATATTTACTCTTCTTTTCTCTCTCTAAAATGGCCGTAATACGCCGTCGTAGAAAAACACAAACAGAACTTTTGAAGCGCTAGATCTAGCGGTCGCTCACAGGAGGCGACGACAATCGGCTGATCAGGTTTCAGCAGCTCAGCGGTCGGATCAGAACCGCCCCTCAGGCGAAGTACATGGTCCTCAGGGTGTCGTGGTGGATCTGCACGGCCTTGGCCAGCGCCTGCGGGTCTCTGCCGTTGCTCTGCCCTGAGATGTGGCTTCCCTCGGCGCTGAGGCAGCAAACAGAAAACACCGTGAGACACCAAACGCATCGCCACTGACCGGGAAGCTGCCGGGGAAACCGGGTTCTCCCAGTTAAAACTTTCAATATGTAGGAAAAATTCAGACATAACTGGAAATAAACATAGAAATAAATAAAGGCTCGATAAAGTCACTAATGTGCCAAATATTACATCTAAAAATTAAAAACAACTTTCCCAATTTATTTGATTATCTAGTGTAACATTTTTTATTTTTAATGATTTTCTAAGAACCAATTATGTTAATTATAAAATAATTAAAATAGAGAGAATAACGAAACAAATGGACTGAAAATAAAATGCATTTTTTTCTGCTAAAAAATGATCAACATGTAGATCATTGTAAACCTTCGCTAGAACAACAGGAAGTATAATGGCTCCTCTGATCCAAATTAACGACAGGACTTTAGCTTCCTAGAATTAGCATGTGACTTTTAGCTGCTTCTGTTCACTGCTGCTACTTTTCACAGCGCTACGGCATTACTGGCTGATTTAAAGTTAGTAGCTCACACACATTTATCTGGATTATCACTGGTTACAGCTGGACAGAGTACTTTTAAATCCCAGTGCAGGGTGCCCGGTGGTTAGGTCTCCAAGCCAAACATTTCTCCTAAATCAAGCCCTTTAGTTCATTAAATCGACCCAATGTGCGGCTGGCCAGACCCACCTGTCGTGCTCTTTGTCCACCAGGTGGTAGCGAGCGCGGAACGCCACCAGGTGGGCGTAGTAGGCGGGCGCGGGGATGGAGACGGAGCGCGTGCAGCGGACGTAGGTGTGGCACAGCTGGTAGGTGAGCAGCTGGAACTCGTCCGCCGTGAAGCAGTTGTCGTCCCACAGGACGTGGTAGTGGGACGGGCGGCTGGTTCCCTGCAGGGGGCGATAGAGAGACGCTGAACTGACGGAGACCTCAGAGCGACTCGCAGAGACGCTGCTGAGGTCTAGAGGTCAAAGTTCACCTGGATGCCGGCGTGGCTGCACAGGTAGAAGTCAAACTCGTAGGGGTGAGTGATGTCCGTGTCCACGGTGGTTCCGGCTGGGATGTTCCCGCTTCGGCCGACCTGAACCGGTCAGAACATCCATCAATAAATATCTACCATCAAACATTTCTGATCATTTCAGAGAAATTTTATTTCTGTTTTAGGTTTAAAACTTTAGCAAAAACAGGATGGATACATTTTGGGATGTTGATGTTTGTGGAAATAGATGTAAACAAAAAAAATATTTTCAAATATTACCACAAGAAAAAAAAAATACTTTTACTAATACTTTTTGCCATTCTGTTTGAAAATTCACAAATTATTCTTAAAAAAGAAAAAAAAAAACAACGTATCAACCTGCTAAAATCTGCTTTTGTCATATCTAAATTTGACACATTTGTTAAATTAGTTGGTTCTGAATGTTTTATTGTTGGTTCTGCACTAATAGTACAATTGTCTTCTGGTAATATTACGACTTTACTATTGTAATTAAATTGAAAAATTTGCAGCCTTGTCCTAATCTTTTTTCCTAGAGTTGACATGAATTCAGAGTCTAAATAAACAGAAGCTGTCAAACAAGATGGCCGCCCTGAGTGCCAAGGCGCCATTCTGCATTACGAAAACATTGGTGACCAAATAATCCACCGAGGTTCTCCCTCCAGATTTCCCAGAATTTGGATCAATCAATAAAGTCTGATCAGTTAAAGTATCGATTGCATCTCTCACTCGCTCGTTGCGATCTGCGCAGAAGAGCCGCGTGTGATGGCGCTTCTGAACCACGATGAAGGTGATTCCTGGCTGGTATTCCTTCTCCAGGCTGATGCACGCCTCCCTGATGGCCAGCAGCTCGTAGTGCAACACCTGGACAGGTGAGACAGGAAGAGACAGATAAGGACAGGGAGAGACAGGGAGCAGCAGAACGAGACAGGCAGGGACAGGTAGAGAGAGGAAGAGGCAAATAAGGACAGGAAGAGAGAGATAAAGACAGGCAGAGACAGATAAAGACAGGAAGAGACAGATAAAGACAGGAAGAGACAGATAAAGACAGGTAGAGACAGGTAGAGACAGGTAGAGACAGGCAATAATTCAAGAACACATTCTCAACGCTCAATAAACTGAAGCTGGAAGACATTTTAAATATTCAAAATAAATAAAACAACAGACATATGAAGTCTCTGAATAATGATTTATTGTGACTGGCCTGGTTTCAATTGGCGCTTTATGGATGAACATATGAAGTAATAACTCAGTATTTGAACTGTCTGGGGTTTATAGTGTAATGAAACAGGAAGTGAGGCGTCACCTGTCTGAACTGGCCCTCCGACACGCCGTCTCTGTAGAAGATGATCCGCGTCGGCTTGTAGCGGGTCGACTTGTAGAACTGGATCAGCAGCTCCCGCACCATGGAAGCCAGGTCCTGGATCACTTCCTGCCTGGGCCTCTGGACCCGGACCGTGGCGCAGTACCGGCTGGGGTGGGCGTCCATGCTGCCGACCACCTGCAGGGGGAGATCAGCTCCGACTCAGCGAGCTCTTAAAAAGTCACACAAAAACAAAACAAATCTGCTGGTCTGAAGCGAATCAACCAGGCTAGCAAAGATTTGATCAGATGTTGATGATCAGGTAACTATAAACAGCAACAAAATGGCGGAATTTAGTGCCTCTGGTAAGGCACAGAACCACCGGATGGGAAGGTTTGCTACGTCAGAACTTATTCTGCAAACGTGTTTCCACTGTTAGATGTTTTTCGGAAAAGCCAAAAACCATCTGAAGCTAATGTAAAAAGTTTTTTTTTGAAATTTTGTAAATTATTTTTAATTTAGCCTTTTTTTACTCTAACCCACCTCAAACGAACATAAAACTTTGAAAAATTGAGGAAGTTTTTTTATTACTATTTTTTATTTTGCTGTTTCCATCCATCTAATGTGACACTTCAGAATGTAAAAAAACCCGCTGATGGAGCGAGGCCCTTTAATAGTGGCGTTTCATGCCTGACCTGCAGGGGGCGCCAAGGAGCTGAGCGTTAAACGTAAACGTCAGAGGAACCAGAAGCTAACTCTGGTCGGACTTTCTCACCGCAGCGATCGACGGCTTCTTCCCGTCGCCAGCTGGAGGATGAGTGACGTCAGCTCCGAGGAAGATGATTGGCTGCTGGAACACCGACGGCCTACAGGGTTAAAGGTCAAAGTTTACCGTCCATCAGAGGCCTGTGAGAGGAATCAGCAACACGTAGGGGTCGTACCGCTGGTTTGGAAGCAGGATGTTGTTGATGCCTCCCAGCTTGACGTTGATCTTAAGGCAGAGGTTGGAGAGCGTCTGGGGCGACGTCTTCACCACGTTCTTCACCTGGACGCACTGCGTGGCCATGCCCAGCAGCGTGTCTCCCACCCGCTTCACCTCCGCTGTGGGGCGGAGCCAGTCAGACACCGCATCACTTCCTGCCGTGGGGCAGAGTTGCTGCAGGTGGTCAGCTTCTTACCGTAGACGGGCGTTTTTCCGGGCAGGATGACGATGATGAGCTGCAGGCCGGCGTAGGTGTTCTTCAGGTGCCGGAACATGGGCTCCACGCTGTCGGCGCCCTGGGCGTACTTACAGAAACACGGCTGGCCCTGGATCGGCATCCCCGCGTCCTTAGAGATCTTCCTCAGCTGCTCCGTGAAGCTCCTGGGGAAACAGATCCAGCAGTTCATCCAGACGGGCTTAAACAAATCAACTCATCTAAATACCTTCACTTTTTTACTCTGGTTAATTTTGTCTGAAAACATTTTTATGGTAATAAATTTGCATAAAATGTATTAGCATAAGTAGTAGACAATTAGTGTTGTCTATTATATGAAGACAATAGTAGTTGTCTTTGTTTTTAAAATAAATTATATAATACAAATATTTATTCATTAAAAATTTATTCAGAGTTAACAAAATAATTCAATTCATAAGAGAAATTAATTAGAAAAAATAGAAATAATTGTTTTATTAGTATTTTATTAACACTAATATTTTATTTTTTTAAAAATTAGAATGTTTCAATTTACAAAAGAATTTACTATTAATTTAAAAATATTTTTCTGAATGTTATTTTATTATCTGTATATTTTTATCTAAATAACTTATGCATGAAACAGTAATCTTTAAAAATGCCTTTTCTGTATAAACTATGTAAAACAAATATTGACTTATCCAAATAATTTATTCAGGGTCAAAAATAAGAAAAAAAATGATAGCAATGATGATGATAATACAAATAAAACAGAAAAATTTTAAATAATTTGTTTTGTAAATATGGTAATATTTTGTTGATCTGTATTTAAATAAATGTATTTATTTACATTAAATAGTTGATATTTATAAAAATGTATTTTGGGTTAACAACAAAAACAATTCTAATAAAAATGTAATATATATATGAGAAATTACTTTATTAAAATTTTACAAAACATTTGATAAGAATTTCCTCTTAATTTTAGAACATAGTTCTAGTCAGAGTTCTGCCTGGTCGGAGCCAGCAGGTAAAGTATGTATCTGAATATTTTAGCCGTTCTGATCTCACTTGAGGATTTCCTCTCTGCACTGCCGCTGGGTGGCGAAGCAGGCGATGGCCCACATCTTGATCTCCACTCCGGTGTGGAACTGCTTCCCCCTCATGTCCCACACGCCGTGGCTGGGCGTGGCCACCGTGCGGTTCTGCAGAGACAGCATGCGTTGGTGCCGACAGCCGTTCACACGCAGGCGGCCGCGCTGTGAGCTAACTGAGGCTTGTTATCAGCAGTGACTGGATGAGGAGCATAAATGTGTAAATCAAGCTGCTTTTCACACGGAGACGATGCACAGCAAACAGAAATGCAGCATAAAAGCAAAACTAAGTAAGATGGAAAGAGGAGCTGCAGACAAACAGGATTTCTCCACAGAAAAATGTTTTTAACTTTGATTTTTTATGGTTTTGAACTCATTTTAAGACTCAAAATGTAGAGAAGTCTAAATTATAACACAGAATACAAAGATTATTAAATACTTTGTTCACATCAGGGTACAAGAACCTAACTGGCCACAGACGATCCAGCAACTGAAACACTCAAATTTTTCAAGATGGTCGTCAAGAAACACATAATCGGATCCATAAAAATCATATTTATTCATCATTTCTTTGATTTGTCAAGATGGCCATCATGGTTATCACAGAAAATTTAATTTTGCTCTAAAATCACAAATTACATAAATGCGTTTGGTGTCAAGTCTTATTCTAGCTGTGAAAAAATATAAAGATAAAAAATGTAAAAATTTTCTTGATCTTGTGTTTTCTTCTTCTGATGGACATTTTTCAAAATGGCCACCATGATCATTATGAGAATATATGATTACGTTAAAATCAGTAGTTATTAACAAACGCTTACAAAAAAAAGAATTGGGTTCACTAACTGCTAATTCACAAAACAACAATCTTAACTTTGCTGAAGCCGAACACATAAAAAATGAGCAGAAGTCAACACTAAACATAAATGTGATGCTGTGGCTTTTAATTCCCCTTTGGGACCCAGGAAGTAGGTTTGAATTTGAACTGAATTTGCCTGTTTTTGACTGCAGGTTATTCAAACTAAAGCCTGGATTCAGTGAAAGTTTCTTTTCCAACACAGTTTGAGTTGTTCTTATGTAGCATCTGTGGAGAAATCCAGGTTAACTTCTGAGCCTAAAACGGAGATTGAAAAGGGAAGGTACCATAAGGGGTTCAGAGCTCACCCTGCCGCCATACTGCAGCATGGGGGCCGGCAGGACGCGCCCCGTCACATGAGCCATCTCATCGCGCACCCGGAACTGGAACTCCTGGACAAATGGGTCGGACTCGTAGTTGGCGCTCCTGACCTGCAGGGGGCAGAGCAGTTTCTGGTGACCCTGAACCAGGTTCTGCTGGGTTCAAGCTGAGGGTTCTGCTCTCACCAGACGGCTGATCTCCTCCTGCCTGTCCGGAGCCGAGCGAGCCGTGGCTTTGATCATGGTGGACGTCTGGTTGTCAGTCAGCTTCTTAATGCAGCGCTGACCGGGAACGATGTTACACACCTACACACACGCACGCACACACACACACACACACACACAGCTGAGTTTAGGGCTAAAACGATTCCTCGATTATTAAAATTCCTCGATGAAAATTTACCTGCCTCGAAGCTTCGTTAATTTATATTTTATTATTTAGCACCGTGTTCCGCCGGAACATTACTTGTTGCGCAGAGCTCTGACTTCCGCCTCTGAGTTTGTGACGAAAGTTAAGTGTTAGTAGTTCGGCCCGTGGGGATTGTATTGATTGATGATAATTCCCGGTTTTTAAATGACTGGCGCGATGCCTGGAGTCCGGCAGCTTTTCTCCTCCGGAGCTGCCAGTTCAGAGCGAACGGCGGGAAAAGCTGCGGGATATTAATACAGGTGAGCGGATAGACTGAACCCAAGCTGCAGGCTGGGCCTGAGGAACACCAATCTGTAAACCGACAAGAGGCGTTTGAATCGCGGCTGTCACAGACTGTATCCTCCTGGGAGGCAATGGAGTCAGACCCAGAGGCCCCGGAGCCCAACTCTGGAAGGTCCTCACAGAAATGGGTGCCAGAGGCCAAAACCGAAATAGCATCGTCATCATTGACTGATGCTTCATCCTGCTCCGGAGGGAGAGCCGCGATCACCATCCGCCTGAAAGGACTGGAGGAGGGTCTTCATTTGGGCCAGCTCAGCAGAGAGGTGATCCACTCTTGTGGACAACCTCCCTGAATCGGTCCGTCCGTCTGGCTCGTTTCGCCGGCACTGAAGGTGCAGCAACAGCAGACCGTTTGCACATGTCCTGTCCCGGCGGCAACAGCCTATGTGGCGCAGCGCCCGCCCAGTCGGTTGGCTCCTCCAGCTCAGCCAACCGATCCGGCCTGACCGACCGGGGCATGACGCAACAGTTGGGGCGAGCGTCATCCGACAGCGCGTCCCGGAGATGGTCCACACCGAGACAGGAGGGACACAAGTCGAGCAGCATAAATTATCCAGCATCATACGCTGAAAGGCGCGATTAGCCCGCCACCAACCAGGAGTCCACACGAGCAGAAAACGCCACTGGCGACTCAGTTATAGGAAAACCTGGTAGAGGGAATGAACTCAGTGCGAGCAGAAACACTACAGGTGAGTCAAAAGAGCCACAACAATTAATGTGTCAAATTAAAGCGAACAGTGAACCACTGCTGAGAAAAGAACAAAACTTTACCAGATCTGGTCAAGGTGAAAACAGCTTGTTCAGCCCCTGGAGGGCGAAACTCCGACCAAACTGTCGGCCTACTAACAGCAAGCAGTCAGAAGCAACCAGCTTCACACACCTGGACTCAACACACTTGCGCGCCAGAACAATAAAAGTGATTGAAAGCTGGGTGTCATGTGACTATGTAGAGTCACGTGGGTCCCCAGCAGGTCACAGGTGACTGTCATTAGTACTCGACCTGCGCATGCGCAAGAATGACCATTTGGTGCTTGAAGCATCGCGTCTGGCGGTCAGTAGGGATGAAATAGAACTATGAACATGAATGGATTCAGTTCAGTGAACTAGTTGGTGGTCTCCTCACCTCCAGCGGCAGGTAGGTGTGTTTCTGCTCCTGGCCCACCTGCAGGCAGGGCAGGTGGGGGTACTTCAGCTGCAAGCTGTACTTCTCCCTGAAGTACTGCGCCACGGTGCGCTCCACCGTCTGGCCGTTCTCCAGCTGCAGAGGGAACCTGAAGGTTCAGAACAGCGATCCGGTCAATGTGGGACCTGCAGCGCCTGCAGCTGCGAGGAAACACGGTGAGAGACCTACGTCTGCAGGCTGGCGGGCCGCCGCGTCACGTTGCACACCCTGTACTTCCTCCGCATGCTTCCACAGTGGGTTACTTCTACTTTAAGACCTGAACGAGCATCAGACACATTTTTACTTCTTTATTGTGAGGAAGAAACCAGACATTTCTCTAAAATCTGCTTCAGTGAAGTAAATCTAACATGTGAATCTAAAGCCTGGACTCGTTTCCCACCTTTGATCTCTTTGGTGAATTTGACTCGATGTGAGTCTGGGAGCGAGCGCGGCTGCTCATCCATGTTGTGGATGTCCAGCACCTCACACATGAACTGGATGACCGGCTGCGCTTTGTAGAAGGCCGTGGCTGAAACTGGAGGAGGAAACGACAGTCTGAGCTTCTCAAGTTCATCTGCTTAAGACCCTGCAGTTAACCTGGACTGGACGATTAATCAGATTGTTTATTTATTAACAGTTTACCTTGTTAAAAAAAATTAAGTAATGAGTTAATTAGACTGTAAGAATCCGCCTCGCTCTGCTGGAGCTATGGAGAAACAGTCCTGCCAATAATCAACCCCGGCAGATTTGCACTGGACTCGTCCTGCTCCCCTTCCCGGCAGAACAGAGCTTCCTGTTCCACTCAGATTCTTCCCGACACTCACCATCGATGTTCAGCATCATCTTCCACATGGCGGGCCGCACCGACTGGTGGAAGCCGAACCAAACCTCCCGGCCTCCGCCCAGCGGGTGGTCGTAGCCCTCAGGGGAGGAGAAGAAGGACCGACCCACCGGGGTGTACCTGGTGGGGGACAGACACCACACTATCATCTCAGCTCCTGACGATGCTGTCAAGTCGTTCCAACATGGCGGCACTGACTTCATGGAGGGCAGGTGTCGCAGGACGACGTCCACGGCGTGAACCGGGTTGGTGCTGAGCAGCTTGTCCAGGTCCAG
Organism: Alfaro cultratus; assembly: GCA_903066825.1. Lineage (NCBI taxonomy): Eukaryota > Metazoa > Chordata > Actinopteri > Cyprinodontiformes > Poeciliidae > Alfaro > Alfaro cultratus. The sequence goes on along the minus strand of CAEFZX010011881.1, from coordinate 14,824 downwards.
CGGCTCAGGGACGCTGCGTCCGGTCAGGACTTCGTGCAGCAGGTGCCAGCTGACCAGCGACACGAACCTGATGCTGACCTTAAACGGGCGGTCCTTCCCGCCTTCGCCCGGCAGCGTGACGTCCAGGTCCACCTGCACCGGACCAGAGGAGACCACTGAGGAAACGGACCGGACCGGACTGACCGGAGTCTTCAGGTCAGCTTCATCAGTCCAAAGTGTTTAAGCAACAAGGCAGTTCAAAAATCATCGAGTCAACTTTGTTTAACAAGCAGTAAACATTACATTTTGTCAAAGCAAAAACAAAATCTATTAATCTGCTAAAAAAAGTCTTCTAGGCCTGGTTTCTTGTGGAAATATTTTAGCACAGTTAAAATAAGAGAATAATATATATAATATAATAATAGTACAGGTAAAAGTACTAAAATAATAATAAGAGAATTACCAAAACCATCGAGGAAACACACTTCAAATACATCGATCAATTAGGGCTGTACACACGATCAATATCAATAGATAATATATCTGATAGAATATTCACTGAACTGCAGTGCACTCTGGGAGATGTAGGCAGAGGAAAAGCTTTAGCCGCTCTGCCTCTCACAGCCAGCTAAGCTAGCTAAGCTAATCAACAACTCTGTTACTCTGCGGTTGCCTAGCAACAACCTGCCGCCCATAAGCAGTTTCAACCCCCCCTAACTTTGGTTGCCTAGCAACAACCTGCTGGCAGCAGCAGTTTAAGGTTTTCCCACTGTGGATCATAACTGCTACAAAATAAAAACTGATTTAAACAGGAAAGGTCACATCAACAGACTGCCAATATTTCAGATAATAAAAAAGAAATCAATAATTATCAATACACTGATATGAAATGCTTATATTGTAGATATGTTGTTCAGCCGTATCGTCCAGCCCTTATTTATTCACTACTAATCAAAAGGAACTTTAAACTTGTCGGTTTTTAGCCTTGATTTGCTGGAGCTCTGCGTTTCGTGTGATTCTTTTTTATTTATGCATTAATTTTCCGTTTGCGCAAGAGTATCGAGTCATATACATACATAGTTCGCTTAATGTAAGTTTATTTGTTTGGATGTCACGGTATATATGAATGTTTAGTCCAGTCCTCAGGATCTACCATCCTGCAGCTTTCAGGTGCTTCCCTGCTCCAACACACCTGAATCAAATGAATGGCTGTTAGCAGGTCTGTTCACAGCTGATCCAGGCCTGTTGGAGTAAAGACGCATTTAAAGGTTGCAGGACGGCAGCTCTGCAGCACCTTGGTTCAGTGTTTGTTAGCAGCTCAAGCTGGCCAAGCAGGTGCAGCACGAGGTGTCGGGAGGTTAACCGAACATTAAAACTGTCAGAAAGAGTTAACATTATTTAGCTGCGGAGTCGTTTTCTTGAAGTTTTTGGCTTTAGACGCTGTGCTGGACCGGTGGCTTGATCTATGCGATCAAAGCTAAGCCAAAATGTTTCTGCCTCTACACTAAATAATGAAATATTGGCTCTTTTTCTTCTTCATTAGTGCGTCATGTTGGTGACTGAAGCCTGTTATGACTTCAACACATTTCTTCAGAAAGAACTTTAATGCTGTCCAGAGTATTTCTGTAAGCTGACTAATTTCTATAATCCCTAATGATTATGTGATACTTAATGTCTGAGTTGTGTTCATGGTAATTATTTCAGATTTTTTTTTTATTTATCTTGTAGGTGGTGAAAAAGGCTCTCCAGACTAAACCCAGTGGACAGTATTACAGGTGAGTCTGGTTAGTTTTGCTCTTCTCTTTAAAACATTTATTTATTTATTATTCTAATAATTCTGCTATTTTTCCTGTTTTTCCTCCAGGCTGGGGAAAACAGGCCTTCTTCTGTTGGTTCACGTGATTCTTCCTACGTCCAACGGCCACAAGAAGAATCATAAACAGCTCATGTCAAACTGTGGACCATGTGGTCAGATATGTGCAGGTATGTGGTTATTCTAATGATCCTACTTCTTGTGCAGAATCACTTTCTCATTGGCTTAGTTTGCTATTTGCTATATATAGTTAGTATTTCTTATTATACTTCTTCTTAGCATTTTGTCAAAGATGGGAGCCGGTGTTGAAGCCTTCCTCATTGGTGTGGAACCGGGACAGCCTTCCTCCTGCATGTTGGTGAAAACAAGAGCAGCACCAAAGACACTTCGCCATCAGTGATCACAAGACCATCCCTGACCCTCCATGGCTGCTTTCGGTGAACGTTCAAAGCACACTTGCTGTTGGTGATGGAAGGCCGACTCTGTAACCGTCTCTATGTGTCTGTGAAGGTTCAGGTCCGAGTCCGCCCAGGTTTGGATCTCTGGTTTCCAGCTGTAACTGGAGCTGTGCTGACTCCCTTCAGTCTTACCCCGCCTGTGGCCACAGGAAGTGGACTCGCCGTGTAGAGACTCCTCTTCCCATCGTAAACCGGCATCCGGTCGCCGAAGATCGTCACCTTGAAGTGCTGCACCATGGAGTCCACCACCTCCCTGGAGAAAACACAGAACACCCCGGTTCAGACGCTTCCCGGCAGGACGGACGCCCAGGTCCTGGACGGACACCCAGGTCCTGGACGGATCCGCTCCGGACTCTGCCGGTACCTGTTGACCCGCCGGGGGCATTTCTCCGGCTTGATGTCGACCTCGTACAGGTAGACGTCGATCTTAGGGATTTCCACCTGGAAGCAGTTGGCCAGGAGCTTGATGGGCTTTCCGATGGAGCCATATCCGGGTCGCCGTGGCAACGTAAACAAGGTGTGGGCTCCTAAGACCAGGAGAGAAGGAAAATGTGAGGAAAACTAAATTCACAGGGAATATTTTACCGGAGACGTGCATTTTAAAACCCCAGAAAGGCATCGTGGTGGGGCGTTCAGGTTCCTACAGGTGTTCTGGTCATCTTGTTGGGTTTTAGCATCTAGTTTTTATTTTTTCCCAATAAACCTGAGATGAGCACAGATCGGACGCTGGCTTCTGATTGGTCAGTGAGGCAAAGGAATATTTGACTATTTTTTAATGAACTTGTATTGGTGAAAATATAATCTGGACATAGTTTTCCAGGATTAAATGTCCCTCAGTTAAATCCCAGTTTGTTTTCTGTGGTGCTTTTGTTTCCCAACATGACAGAAAAATAGAAATTTCAAGGCTTTAGTTTGGTATTTCAGATGGGGCGAAAACAATTAATCAGATTAATTGATTACTGAAATGATTAACTAATTTAGAAATTAATAAATTGTTAGCATACAGACTCTAAAAAAGGTCATTTGCTCAAAAACACATTCAGAGCAATAATTAAGCCAAAGATTATTTCAATAATCATTAAAAATGATTCATTTTAATCTGAAGATTAAAAAATTTACACACTGCAGATTTTTCATTAAACCACTTGAGCTTATTTTACACAACATTAAAAATACATTAAAATTCAAATGAATAATTAAACTTTTTTAAATAAGAAAACATTTTATTGCCCAAAATGCAATAACAGGGTTCGTTTAATTTAATCATCTGCAGCTAAAATCATTCTAGTACCAACAAGCAAAAAACTCTGCTTACCTGTTGATTATTTATTGATTAACTGATTAATAACTGGATAGAAAAAGATGAAAGAAAGATCAGATATTAATTAGCAGAATTTGAACCTGGTGAAGCTAAAAGAAGATTTTTCAACTTAAAAGCAAAATGTTTGTATTTGTTGTGAAGTTTTGGCTTAATTTCTGTTGTGACTATGTTGTTCTTTTAGCAAATGGCCTTTTTTGAGTCTGAATTCTCCAGTTAACGATTAATCAATTACTAAATTAGTTGAGGATTATTTAATTAATTGATTATTCTCCGTTTTCTTTTCCCGAACAGATCAAATCCCATCAGTTCCCAGGTAGCTAAGGAGGACAATCCCCCCGATATCCAGAACCAGCCGGTCCAGAACAGAACTGGGTCGGTACAAACGAGCTGCGAGCATTAATGCAGCGAGGCGACAGGAAGGAAGTGGTTAATGAGGAGGAAAGAGCGGAAGAATGTTACAGATTTCCTGGTGTTGGAAAACACAATGCCGGAGCTGCAGAGAAAAACCGGAGCGGGTACCGGGCCGGGCCATGCTGGGCTGGGCCGAGCCGGGCCGGAGGAGAAGGGTGAGTGGGCGAACGGCACGGCAAACTGGAAACCAGAGTGACATCACAGTTTCCACCAGCATGAGGCAAACTCAGAGAAGCTGATGAAAGGGTCAGGAAGGATGAAGATGCTCTTCTTCCTGCTGTCGCCATGGTGACGGCATCGACGTTGCCACGTTTTCACCACGGCAACAGCAGGCGGGCAGGAGGAGGTAAGCAGGTGCGTTCGAGTCGCTCATCATCACCGCCTGAAATTAGATCAGGAACCGGGAATCCTTCAGAGGAGTTACAGGAAAGACGGATCGCCTGCGACGCTCCGTCTGGAAAACAAACGGTCGGATTAATGACCTCCACCCGGGTCCGGAGGGGCGGCGCTGCCGAGCCTCTGTGACCGACTGGTCGTCCTGGGAATACTGGGAATGCTGGGAATACTGCCACCCATCAAACATCCAAAAATATCCAACATGCTTTCTACCGACGTCTAACATTTTCTGTCCTCTGACCAAAAATTAAACCTTCAAACTGGAAATGTATTTAATTTATCAACTATAAAATCCAAGACAGTCAGAAAACAAATGTTTCTTATCCTCCCTTTAAACTGTTACATAAATAAAATGGAGCGAGGAAGGAACTGGATCAGGAGAAGATGATCCAAACATCCGGCAACAATCACGATAAAAACATCAAAACGATGTGGAAATGCACATGGTTCTGTTTTATATCTGAGTAAAGTTTTTATTGGTTCTGTTTGGGTTTGATCTGCCTCTGAACCAAAACCTGCACATTTCCTGAACTTGTAGGTTTGCAGAGAGAAAAATCGGCTCAGAATTCACTGAATCTGAGGCCCACCAACATTTTATAGTTAAATATACAATTTATACAGAAAGTAGAAATAAAAAAGTTACAGATCTGAAACGTTGGTGGTTTGCAAAATCACAGACTGTTACAAAAAAGCCCGACCCGGTTCAGGAGCAACGGACCAGTTGGAGTCACCATGAGCTCAGCAGCTTCAAGTGAATATCCAGAACCACCTGACTGGATCTCCACCTTCAGAACCACCTGACGGGATCCCTGCAGCTTCAGAACCACCTGACGGGATCCCTGCAGCTTCAGAACCACCTGACGGGATCCCTGCTACTTCAGAACCTCCTGACTGGATCTCCACCTTTAGAACCTCCTGACTGGATCCCTGCAGCTTCAGAACCACCTGACTGGATCCCTGCAGCTTCAGAACCACCTGACTGGATCCCTGCAGTTTCAGAACCTCCTGACGGGATCCCTGCAGCTTCAGAACCTCCTGACGGGATCTCTGCAGTTTCAGAACCTCCTGACTGGATCTCTGCAGTTTCAGAACCTCCTGACTGGATCCCTGCAGTTTCAGAACCACCTGACTGGATCCCTGCAGTTTCAGAACCTCCTGACGGGATCCCTGCAGCTTCAGAACCTCCTGACTGGATCCCTGCAGCTTGAGGACATCCTGACGGGATCCCTGCAGCTTCAGAACCACCTGACTGGATCCCTGCAGCTTCAGAACCACCTGACTGGATCCCTGCAGCCTCCCAGATTCAGACACACCTGGCCGGATCTCTCAGACAGCCGGCTGAGGAAACCCGTGAGACCGGTTTATCTGAAACACATCCAGGTGTATCTGGCATTCAGAGCACGCTCACCTGTTGTTCCGATTTCCATTCATGAGGTCTCGGTCCGGATGACCCGGCTCGCTGTAACTCGGTTGGGTTCGGGTTGGCTCCCCCTCCCTCCCCTGCTTCCAGCGGTACTGCACGGTCCTGGCCCGGTTCTATACTGCGCCTCTACCTGGAAACAGAACAATAAACTGCTTAATTTCCACTCGGGGAGACTGGAGACAGTTTGGACCGGCTTTAGCCCGGACTAAAATAAGTGCATGATCAGCCTGAAGTTAGCCTCTTACTCGGCGTGACATTAAAGGGCTATTACACTGTTAAAGAATCTAAACTACCTTTAATTGGGATAAAACAAAATCTAAAATAATTAAACTGCTCAAAATTGATATATCTTAATTTGCATAAAATAAAAATGTAGCCTAAGTTGGGCTACATTTTGAAAAAAAAACTTAAAGTCGCAGTTTTTTCTGTTAACAGGAAAATAAACAAAAATTAAAAATCCGATTTTAAAAAATAGCCTTTAAGGGCTGCTAAGTATTTCAGCCCACATCTGATCCTCTTACATACCTGATTAAATGTAGAAAACTCCTTAAAAACTGACACAGCCCTTTAGCATGAAGGTATCATTCATACTCCAACTTCAGGATCGTGTGTCGGCTAAAAGCGTTTTTAGCTTCAAACTCTGACAGCTAACAGCTGAGAAACGGCAGAAATGTTCACCTTCTTCTAGGATGAACTCGGTGTTCCGCTGAGTGAACGTGACAAGCCGGTGTTCCCCTCGTTCACACGGCTGGTAGGAGTTCGGGAACCCGGTGTCCTCCTCCGTAAAAACCGGTCTAATCAGATCGAGCGGAAAGATAGCGTAAACACGTACGAGCCACTTCCGTGAGTACTTTCAAAATAAAAGCAAGGCTAACTCACGGAATAAGCTCTTCCATTATTGCACGTTTTAAATGAAATATGGATAATTTATTTAAAAATATCAACTTTTTATTTTCATCTTGAGTTCATTTATTTTTTACTTTTATTTTGCAAATAAAAAAACAAAGGTAGAAAATCCAAATTATTTTTATTGTGTGGATTTTTATGTTAAAACAGAAAGAGTTAAATTAATTTTTTTTATCTCTTGTTGATTTCCGCAATAAATGTCCCAACACATAAAACCTGAAAACAGACTAATTCTGTACCTTACTTTTACCTTGAACACACACAGAACATTATCTTTTTAATGCACACAGTAATCACCAATAAAAGAAACTTTTCATTCAGAAACTTTATTATGTTGCTGATTTGAATCTTTGTGGTTTTTATGGATAAATTATTTAAAAATGTCCTATATCTCTCTGATAAAAGTGAATTAACATACATGATGCATTTAAGAGTGAGCCAAACATAAAAATTATACGAAGCAGCACCAGAAATAAAGAAACTTATCTGTCTGCTACATATTATATTTCAGAATTTCTTTTTCTGATTTATTTTTAATAGATTTTTTTAGGTTGAAGGGTAAAAACACATAATTTCCGGTGTTTGTGCATTGAATTTCTGTGGTTTGCGACAGTTTCAGTTCCCTCCTCTGCTAAGGGAAACCCGTCAGGAAATACCAACTGTAGAAAAGAACGTCATTTCCTGAAGAGGGTGACGTCATGCTTGACATTTAAGAAAACTTTTGTTTTAAAAAAAAGGCTTCAAGTGACAATGTTACACTGGAAAACATGAGATAATTACGCAACAGAATGAATTAAAATAAAGAATCTGTTGAACTACAAAAACCAATTAATTAATAAAATAAATGATTTAATTTAAATGAATACTTAAGTTTACTATTATTATTATTATTATTATTATTAGTAGTAGTAGTAGTAGTAGTACTAGTAGTAATAACAGTAATATAATAATACTTATTATTATTAAATAATAATAATGAAGATGATTATTTATTATTAAATAATAATACATAATAATCACGTATGATTTAAGTTCTTAAATCATAATTATTTAAGTATTCATAAGTATTTTGAATACTTAAATAATTTGTAATAATTAAATGTCTATAGTTATTAATATTTCACAACTTTTCAACAAAAATCCACAAAAAAATTAAAGACTCATTAATAATTTACCTAACAATTTTCTCTAGTTTGGCTTTTAATGAACAATTATGTTCCTTCATTTCTTTCTTTATGATAGATAAATAATTTATTGATATGATATATAAGGAACTCCAACATTGTGCATCACATTTCATCCCTGAACTAATTATAATTATTGTTAATATAATTATTGTAGAATAATAATAACAATTATTATTAATGATGGTGTTATTATTATTTCTATAATACTATTTATTAATATCATAATATTATTATAGAATAACAATATTTACAATATTACTACTACTAATAGTAGTAGTAATATGTGCATTTATTAGTGTAGAAAAATTATTATCGTAATTAATAATAATAATAATAATAATAATAATAATAATAATAATAATAAATACATTTATTGTAGTCAATTTTTTTTAGATGTTTCTGAACATCAACACACTTTATAAACTCCAAAGGTAAAGACAGTAAACACAGTTTGCTGATTCCACATAAAAAAAATTCTAAAATAAAAATGTCTCATTATTTGAAATATTTTAGGTCATTACTTCAAAATGTAAAAAATTACTGTAACTGTGTAGAATATTATTATTCTTCGTTTCTTATCCCCTGTTGATTCCTATGCTGATGAATCCTGTCGCTCTCTGATGATTTTATTTGTAATAATTATTATTTATTCTGTGTTTTTTCTGGGTTCCTGGATGTAGTTCCTGATCCAGCCTGTAGGTGTCTCCAGAACCGTTTCATCGGATCCTTCAGTTCCTGAACCACAGAAGAAAGACGGAAGGAAAAGCTGCAGCAGCAACAGGCTGGATTCCTGCAGGGAGAAACGGAGAAACGACTGGATCCCGGTGAACCGGCATGGAGAAGGTGATCAGCTGCTTCCGGTGGAGACCGGAAGCTGTGACCAGGCTCATCTGCTTCCCCTGGGCAGGCGGGGGCTCCATCCACTACGCCCGCTGGGGGAACGTCCTGAACAGCTCCGTGGAGGGTAAAGCTCCTTCCTGCAGCGCCAGCGCTGCACGTTGCACCGTTCAACATGTCGGAAAGCTGCTGCGGGTTTAACCTTAAGCCAGTTTGTGGATTTAAAATACATAATTAATTTGCTGCTCAAAGATAAATCTACCGAAGACACAGAAACAGTTTCCTGCCAGCAGCAACATGTTTGCAGAGGAACCAAAAATGACCTGAACTCACTAAGAGTAGCACGGATTCAACATATTGTTATCCATGCAAAAGTAAAGAGAAGCCGTCCAAGAATTTACTGAATTTGGTAAAACTCAAGTAGTGAGTAACTGATCAAATTATGACTCGTTTAATATTTTAAAATTACATAATCAGACAAACCAAAATGTTTTAATTATTGACCAAAATGACAATAATTTCTTTCTTTCTTTTTTTATTCAACTGAAGGTTTACAAAACAATTGATCAAATTACCATTTTAAAATTTATACAGAAAATGAATTTAGGGAAAGCTAACTGTGCTAAATGTTTTCAAAGTTAGCAAAACGCTAAAGTGCTAAAGGTCGAATTAGCTCCGCTATTAGCGGAAGTGCACCCACCACTGCTTTTACCTGTTCTGAGGCTTTATTTAAAATGTCTGCTTCCTTTGTGACGGATCTAATGGAGTAACGCAGCGCTGTGGATCCGTTTGGCTCCAGTGTTCGCGGTGAAGCTGCCGGGCCGGGAGAACCGAGCCACGGAACCCTTCTTTGACAACATGCAGCAGATCGTGGATGAAGTCATCTCGGCTCTGCTGCCGCTGCTGAAGGAGAAACCGTTTGCTCTGTTTGGCCACAGGTGGGACATCTCACAGCCAGTGGAAGTGGTCATGTGGAGTAGTTCTGAGTAGTCAGTATGTTCCATCCAGCAGTCGGGGAATCAGAGTGAAATGCTCCTGGAGGAGTTTAAATAAACAACATGTCATTAACAAACCACACTTTTACTTTTTTATGAATATTTTTTCAGTTTTGGAGCTCTCACCAGCTTTGCTGTTGCAGAAGATCTGAAGAAAGTTCACAACTTGGAGCCGGTCCACATGTTCCTGTCTGGAGCTTCAGCTCCACATGTGAGTTCATCATAATTCTCATGTTTGTAAAGGCCAGAACCTGAAAGGTTCTGGTTCTGGTTGCCATTGTTCTCTAAATGTTTACTGTGTTTCAAATATTGGACAGAAATCCTTTAATTAAACTTTATCTGAAGATACGAATGAGATAAAGTTCTCACTGGGTTGTTCAACTGAGAGGATTAAAAACTCCTTTGTCCCACTGGCCATTAGGCTTTATAATGCTGCTATTTCTGGGAGGGAGACGGGGAAACTAGTATTTTAACATATTTAAGCACTTTACTAGACCTCTTTTAGAGCAAAAATGTATTTTCCGTGACAACCATAGCAGCCATCTTGAAATATCAAAAACTTATCAGTAAATCTAATGTTTTTTGGATCTAAGTATGTATGATTTAACACCATCTGTGATAAATATTAGAAAATGTAGTTCACATATGCATTTTACTTGACGGCCATCTTGAAAATGGCTGGCATCTTGAATATTTTAGTGACCAATGTTATTTTGAAAACATTTGTGCCAAGTTAGGTTCTTTTATCCGTATCCGAAATATTAAATTATTTCCTGCTTTCCATGAACTCGATGCTGTTTTACTCTTCCAGTCTGAAACTCGCCTTAAAGGTCCAAAACGAAGCGAGTTATCGGACGGCGAGTTCCTCCGGTGGCTGGCGTCCGTCGGGGGAACGCCGCCGGAGCTGCTGGCGAACCCTGGCGTCGTGAGGCTCTTCCTGCCGGCCCTGAAGGCCGACCTGCGCCTTGTGGAGAAATACAGGTCTGTGCAGAGATTCCAGTTCAGTCCAGACTCACGTTCCACTGAACCCTTTCCCTTCCTTTAGGTGTTCAGAACCAGACGGTCCGGTTCTGTCCTGTCCCGTTACGTGTTTCGACGGAAAGGAGGACGTCCCTCACGACTTACAGGGTCAGTCCTGATGAAAACTAACCCCTTCACGCCTGAAAAAAATTCAGTTTTAGTCTCATTCTGCATTGAAATGAAGGGAACAAATACATTTTTAAAACCTTTTTAAGAAAGTCTGAGTTTATACTCATAAAAAACATAAAAAAATGAATAGAGAGATAAAAAAAAATAAGCTATAAAATGCTTACAAATGTTTTTCTTTGTGCCTTGAACAGTCAAGTTTGAAAAAATCTAGATAAATAATAGTTACTGTGTACAGTGAACCTTCGCTGTAACACGGTTCACCTTTTTGCTGCTTCGCGGATTTTTTTGTGCAGTTTCTTTTTCACAGTGCATTGAATTCTGCGTCCTGATTGGCTAAACAGTCTCTGCGCTTCTTTCTCTACCTGTGCACCAATAACGTTACGGTATTTAAATATACCTAATACAGCTTGGCAAATTTTGGTGAATGTTTTTGTCCATAAGGAAAAAAGAGCAACAACAACTAATGATGACTATGTTCTTCTTTGGAAAAAAGCCACCTGCAGCACAGGCTTCAGCAGAAACACACTAGAGGGCGAAGTCAGGCTGCAGCGTCTCAGTCAGAGGCTCAGTGAAATACAAGAGTCACAATTTGTCCTGCTGTACTTCCTACTGATGATTAAAATGATTATTTTACTGTAGTTATTTGTAAGAAAGCATCATATTTGTTTAAAAAATGCTTGGGCCTGAAAACAGGTTTTGTTCTTTGGTTTCAATGTAGAGTATTTAATTATGCTGTATAATAATTGTAAAAAATAAAGGTAACTACTTCATGGATTTCGCCGATCACAGGTTCTTTTCGGAACGCAACCCCCGTGAAAAACGAAGGTTCGCTGTACTTAAAATTATCCATTTGTCGGCGCTGGTTTCCCTCATTTTGGGAGAACGTGATTGGCCGAAACTTGCATGTGAAGCCGATATTATCTACCTCAGCAAAGGTCTAAAGATCAGCGAGGACGGAGGTCTGACTGACAGACCGGCCCACCGGGTCAAGTCTGCATGTCTTCAGTCAACAATAGTCACCCTGCTGTTTGCTACTCAGCAACATTTCCTACAAAAAAATTGGTCTCAGCCAAAATCGGAATCAGCAGGTCAGACTTTTTAACTTTCGTTAATCGGTGCAGCCTTACTTAAACTTATACTGAGAGCAATTATATCAATTATATATATATATTATTGAATTTATATTTTTGATGGAGACACTTACTCCTCCCTTTCTTAAAGAAACATGATTGTTTCCATGTCTTTCCTGAGCAGCTTGGAGGAACGTCACGTCTGGAGATTTCACCGTCAGGATGTTTGACGGATCTCACTTCTACCTGAAGGACGCTGGGAATGAAAAGATCCTGCTGGACTTCATCACAAACACACTGGAGGCTGCAGAAATGCATTATTTATGACTAACATGGCTATTATATAGTCTCTAAAAAATGTTTCTCAGAAAATGTCTAGTTGTGAGTTCATAGAATATCACAAGCAAAACACAAAATGTTGGAAAATAAAGACATTTTATGTCAATATCCAGTTAAACTCTGAACAGGTTTGGTTTTAGGTTTGATTTACAGGAACTTGCTTTAAAATAAAGACAACACATAATCAGGATGTTAAACTCATTTTCACTTTGCTTCACCTCAAGATCCCATTAAGAAACTGTTAAAATAAGAATGGACAGCTGTCTGCAGTCAGTAACAATGGATGGTTCAGTCCATCCAGGATTTCAGGAATTTGGTTTTGTGATTTTTGTTTTTTCAATCAAAGTCACAGATTTTCTGCTGTTAATTTCAAAATATTTGCAAGGAATTTTGCAATATTTGTGCTTATGTCTGAGGTTAATAGTGACTTTTTATTGCTCACCGTTTTGATCACGATATGAACTTGACATCACGTTTGCGAGGTAGCATCACTTAAACCCAATGTTTTTGTGGAAAATTTGCAATAAACCCAAGGTTATGGGTTAGCGCCAGAAAAACTGGAGAGATTGATTGATATAATTTTCCGTCTGGCGTCCAGAGGGCAACCTAGAAAGCTACGGAGGGCCAGATTTGGCCCCCAGGCCTTGAGTTTTACTCACATGCCCTACAGTTTGCTTCCACCATTCTCCTGAAAATGTCGGCACCCCCATCTACGTCCTTTAAAGAGGCGGTATCATGTATTTTCCAGACATGGTGTCATTGCAGATCACAATCAAGTAACTACGTTAACTTCACTTGTAATAAAAATGCTACATGACTGAAAATAAATCTTAGTTCCTGATTTAACGCCTTGAAATTGGGCCTCTGTCTCTTCAAGAAGCTCCTGCTCTCTCTGAAGCTCCGCCTCCAGGAAGTCGTCCCAACATGGCTCCTCTATTAACCCTTTAACGTTTTTACCAGCAGCAGCTTCTATAATGAGATCAGCAGCTGTTTGCTAATTGGTGCTGACTAGTCTGAAGGAGCTGAGTGGGGGAGGAACTGCACCTCGAAGGCGGGGCTAGGTCCATCAGGGCATTTTAATGTTGAATGGTTGCCATGGAGATTAAAGGATTTCTCAAACCTGCATGAAAGAATCAAAGTAACACTCCAGGTTTGTTGTTGATGAAGGAGTAACATCATGGCACAACGTAAAGCTCTAAAAAGTCTATTTCTACATGATACTTTAACTTTCAGTACAAAACTCCCAGTACGTATTTATTTAAATATTTAGAACAGGAAAACCCAAAGATTCAATCGGTCGCTCACAGATCCCACTTCTGACACCAAACGTGATGAGGAAAAATATTGTATTGACCAGATAAACTCAAAAGGAGAATTAATCTAAAAGATGATGATTGTTTCAATACTTCTTTAAAGACTTTTCATGCTGAGATGTGAAAGTTTGTGTGGATGATAACGAAGCGTGTTGGTTCTCACCTGCAGAGAACATTTATCCAGTTTAAAATAAACTCCACCAAAACGTTATTCTTTTATTTCTAAAGGATATTTTCAATCACACAAGGATTAAATTTTAAGTGCTGTCCTCTGCATGTCTGTCTTTACAAACTGAAATAAATACATAAATGTGTCTATCATACATGAGATGTTTTTACAGCAGTTTTCTATTAAGCTTAAAAAATTATCAAACAAACTGAAATTCAGATCATAGATTTGATTTTATGTCCCTCTAATTATAAACCCTCCTTAAAACCATAACTTCCTTTTTAAAGGTTTCTACGTCACATTCAGGGACAGGAAACTCCAGAAGCTGTTCATCCTCAAAACAGTTTCGGTTGAGTCGCTGATTCTCCGGTTGACATCCTGGCATTGATGCAAAGTCTGAAGTCATTTCCTGTTCCTGTGGCGGCGCTACAGGTGGTCATCGTCTCTGTGATGTGGGGGCGGTGGTGTTGGCAGGTCCCGGTCCTGGTCGGTCTCACCGGACCGCGCGTTGGTTTGCAGGGAAGACAGGCGGTGGAGGTATCCAGGTGTCCTCACCTGGGCGCGCTCCGACGGCGCCACCGGGTTCACCTCCCGCCCGGCGTCCGCCAGCCAGGGGGGGATATGCAGCGGCGAGGAGGGGTCCAGGTCCGGCATGAAGGCGGGGTTCTCGATTCCAGCTGCAGGGGAAACGCAGAAACCGGATCAGAACTAGTTTACAACATAAAGGACTGGATAGTGCCGATGATCTACCTCCGGCTCTGTAGTTAACTCTCATGGGGAAGGAAGTATCATAGCCTGAAGCGCTGTCTCCTTCTGAGAACTCAAAATCTGAAAAACATAACGGTGTTATAAGAGAACATGAAGAAAAAGTACGTTACCTTTGAGTTTGAGTGAGAAACTTCTATCTTAGTGAGGAGAGACAGTGTCAACGGTCGCCAGCTGTGGTCGACTCGTCGCCATCTGTGGTCGACTCGTCGCCAGCTGTGGTCGACTCGTCGCCATCTGTGGTCGACTCGTCGCCATCTGTGGTCGACTCGTCGCCATCTGTGGTCGACTCG
>CAEFZX010011879.1:0-24698 GCA_903066825.1 Alfaro cultratus | reverse complement strand
CGGAGCTAGCCCGGAGCTAGCCCGGAGCTAGCCCGGAGCTAGCCCGGAGCTAGCCCGGAGCTAGCCCGGAGCTAGCCAGTCAAGTGCAGCGATATATTTATAGTTTTCTCCTCCTACCACAGTAATCACTTATTAATAATCGCAAAATAAACATTAAGCCTAAAATCATACTACTGCAACAGATTGAATGATCTGCTCTTTGTGTGGGAAATATTTGAGTGTTTTTTTGTTGTTGTCAGTTGCTATGGCAACGAGTCTGCTCGTAGCTGCGCTGATACAGAGAGCGAGAAAGACGCGGTTTTGATTTGTACTTCAACGGTTTTTCCCTTTGCTGTGGAGCACAGCACAAAATTATTAATATCTAAATGTCCAAGTTTGACTGAGTTAACAGAATTATTCTACCGGGGCAGCGCATCACATGTAGAAGTGATTTGCCCTCCATGCGTTGTCCGCATGCGCAAAATGTCCTTATGTAAACAATAACATGCAGTGGGTCTATATTTATAAATCTGATTATGATTAAGTCAGTGCCTCACCAGCTACTAACCTCACCGCACGTCACTGAAAGTTACATATAGTTGTATTAAAGGTGAATGAGTTGAAGTCTTTGGGGCCAACCATCTGATGATCAGTGGACGAGAGAAAAGGAGAATGAAGAAAAGACTGGATTGTTCATGTCAGTCCTGAACCATTTCCAAAACCTCAAAATACATCTCATATCTTGGATCAACAATAAAAGGTCAGCACAGTGATGCAGTGGATAGCACTGGATCTTCACAGAAAGAGATCTTAGTTCTTAGCCAAGGGCCTCTTTCTCTGGACGTTTGTATGTTCTCCCAGTTAGTGGGGTTTTCTCTGGGTGCTCCGGTTCCCCAAATTTCCAAGATCATGTAAATTGGGGTTATTGACCAGTGTAAATTGTTTTCAAAAAAGGTAGTACTAATTTCTGGAAAAGTTGAATTTGCAAACCGTTCAGATTGGAGGGACATAAAAAGAATAATATCCGGTGAGAGTTGAACTCTCCAAAGGTTGCTCTTTGTCACAAATTTCTAGGGGCCGTCAAGGTGTTAATGGGATTCATTTTGGTGGCCTTAGGATCCCGTCTGCAAAAAGGATTTCTTTTTGCAGATGTTATGAGGTCCTACTGGCTTCAACTGGCTGTTTCATACTTGGCTGTTTACTGAATGTAACTGTTTAAAAGTCTGTTAAAATTATTGTTAGTTAGCGTCACCGCACAGTCACATTTAGCTAATGGAAAAATCCCTGAAAGTGTGGCTTATAGGCAAGTGCGACATATATAACTGCAGCATAAATAACTATGCAGTTCTCTATGCAGTAGATATGGGAATAGATATCTGTAATTCAAATGCAAACTAAGGTAGGACTGTCTGGACCAGCTTCAGTCCAGACAAGAGGCTGTTTTTTTAATTTTTATTATTTTATAAAGATTATTTGAATTTCTGTCAGTAATAAATATATTTTTGTTGTGTAATTCTTAAAGTCCCTGGAATGAAGCTAACTAGCTGGTCACTGAACACAATGTTGCTCACCTTTTTCACTGGGACAGGAGAGGAATTATGCTGGTTATGCTGGTTATACTGCTATCAGGGTTAGAGCTGCTGCTGACTGACTCGTCTGTTGTTAAGTGTGGTAAAAGGTGCAGGTACAAGTTAAACATATGGATATGTTGGTAATTTTTTTCCTTTCGTTCATTAAATGCTAAAGAAATGGAGGCAAACAGTAATCTGTAGCTAAGCTAACTATGCTAAATGGTTGATAATCTTTTAATAAGACACAGTCTATCCACCTCTTTTGGAGAAAAACTGGACTACAAATTGACACTTTTGTCTTTTTTCTCTCTCTCTCTCTCTTTGAAAACCTGACTTTATAATTTTTCTTGGCAGCATAATAACTGCAGCAGTCGTTCTTGTCTTGTTCTAACTGGTGATAAACACTGTCAAGTTGTTATAAAAAATGCTATAAATTCATATGACTCTCAAGTCATATATTTGCTATTCAAAAATTTAAAATGGCAAGGTTTTAAAATTTGCGATTTAAAACCTGGGTCTCTGTCTCTTTAAAAACTCATGCTCTTTCCGAAACTCAGGAAGTTATCGTATCATGGCTCCTTTATTAACAATGTTTTTACCAGAGATGCATTGAGAAGTAATAATGAGCTCAGCTGATGCGCAGCTCCACCAGGTGTTTGCTAATCGCTGCTGGCTAGTCTGAAGGAGTTGAGTTGGGGCGTCACTTGGCTGGGGGGCTAGGAAGCTGCAGCTCCAAGGAGGAGCCTCGTCGTCCACTCAGGTGTGTCGCACAGCTGAATGGTTGTCACAGATCACAGATCAGAGGATTTCTCAAACTTGCATGAAAACATCAAGGCAACTCTCCAGTTGTGATTTTGATTAAGGAATAACATTATAACATGATGTAAAGCTAAAATAAAGTCGATTTTGCACAAGACACAACAGTTGTAATAAACAGGTATTGTACCAGCCTGTTGGGAATTGGTCAAACTCGAGTTATTTTGTGCTGTTTACTTTAGAATGGTTGTGTATGTGGATCAGCTAGTTGGAACATTATGTGTCCTTGGTTTAACTGTCAGCCCAGACAATTGGCATTTTTTCTCTCTTCTCTGCCAGATTCCTGTGTAGCCTCTGTCCAAAGACCACAAGAGCCACAAATTCTTAAAAAAATAAAAAAATAAAAAAATCTGTACATAACCAGATAATATGAAGCCAACAAAACAAATCAAGTATCCAGATTCAGACCTGAAAGTATAAGCATCAGAACACGACTTTCTTTCTCATTTGGGATGGTATGAGTGAGACTCCTTTGCCAAGGCATGCTCTCTGTCTTTTGCTTAAACCCTCAGAAAAATTGCACAACAAGATTAAAAACTTTAAATATGTGAAATATTTCAGCACAATTGCAATACGGTTTGTTTACCCCAAGCCCCACATTATGCGTGACATCAGTTTAAATATTCTAATGCGCACCAGGGCTAGCTAGATAAAATCAACTCTCTGTAATGACCCCACAGAGTTTCATCACCTTTCACCGCAGAGCGCTGAGGTGATCCATGAATACTGATGGTTCATATCAAGAAGGCAGGTGGTGCCAGTCCAAATATTGATTTGATTTCTGAATCTTAAAAATAAAATGTCAATACGAAGACTGACAGGTAGTTAATTAGTGTTCAACCCGAGCCAGCGCTCGAAGACATGGGAAATTGAACTTTTGGTGCCGGACGCTTTTATGNGGAGTCAGTGACGCGAGTTAAATCTTTGCAGTTTTCTTCCAGATTACATCCGATGCTGCTTGGGGCCTATTGATAAAAATAAATAGCTTTTCCTTTGAAGGTTTCAACAGAAATGCAACTTCTGCTATACCAGGACCTACACACAAAGAAAATATGACTGGAATTTGTTGTCTAAAAGGATCAAGATTGCACAAACACAGTCATTGCAAAGTAATACTAATAAAAAAAAAACATGCATCGGCGTACGCAGTTGAAACCAGATATTTGCACACACCAAATAAAAAGACACAACCACGGTTTTTTTTCTTACTGTATTAAGTTAAACTGAGAGCAAACTTTTCTTGTTTTAGCTTGATCATAACTACTCAAATTATTTCTATTTGTTAAATGTCAGAAAACCTACAAAGGACATTTTTTGGAAATATTTTTGTAACTTTCCTCGAACTCAAAAGTTTACATACATTTGGTCAGTATCCAGGAGAGCTGTCCGTTAAATTGTATGACTTGGAACAAACGTTTTGGTTTTCCTTCTGCAAGTTTAAAAAGTTTTCTGTAAGTGTATGGAAACTTTTGAATTCAAATTCTAGCTGACCTGAAACGAGGGAGGTTTGGTCTGATTTAGCTTCAGACAGCGAGAAAAGCATGTGCATGTTTCTGTACATGTCTGTTTTCATTATGTATATATGTTTATATATGCATATACTGACAAGGGAAATGACAAATCTGTCCAAATCAGAATGCTTTGGAGGAAGTTTTGGTTCCCTGGCAACAGGATATCTTGAATAAAAGCCATCCAATTTTCAGGAGAGGCTGGTGATAAGGAATCCACAATTTCCCATCAGAAAGGGAGGCAGCGAGATGAAGAGGAAACCTATGAGCGCTGACATGGATGTAATGATGAGGAGAATGCAAAAAAACCAATAAATTAAAAAAAACAGAACAGAAAAGAGCTTTTTTTAAAAAAAAAAAATAAAATTGCCCAATTCCTCTCCCATGTATTTGTTCTGGACGAAAGAAACAAGGTTTAACGTGGTACTGCAAATTCGCACAACAAAAGAAAAATATTCAGGAATGCATTATGCTAATAATGATCCTCTGTCCTGTTCAAGGAGTCAGCCATGGTAATTGAAGGCAGGTAGGGATGACAGCAGAACAGAAAAGGGAGAAAAAAAAATCTGCAAGCTGTTTGGTAAAAAGCCAGGAGAGTAAAATAGAAATGAAATAAGCGGCATCTGTAGCCATTCACGTGTTTTCTGCTTTTGTAATGCTATCGATGTTTCAGGAACTGTCATTATGCTAATTTGGGCCTCAACATGGGGGGGGGATGCAGGTGTGTCCACCCCCGTAAAATCTGCATTCACATCCATACTCGCCATACGGTTCGCCATTATAGAAATGCCTCTTGGCAACGGGATCAGAAAATGAAAACATTTCTGTGCAAAAATACCGCTGAGATATTTATTTATTTCTTTTAAAAAAGGCATTGTTTTTGTGGAGACATAAAAAAAACTTACTGAAAAGAGTTTATTAGCCATTAAAGCTGTGGTATGTAACATTTACAAGATATATTTTTCTTTTTCCATTTTTGTTGTCATAATGTTATGAAAGTATGAGATAATATGTGAAAATAATATCTGATTGTATTTCATACAATCACATGCAAAAAGAAAAAAGCCGCTTGTGATATGCTGTGAATAAACAAGAAAAGAACATTTGGAGATCAAAATGTTCAGTATCTTTTACCTGCAGGTGCATTCGCCGCCTTTCCTGCTAAGGTTTCATGGACGTTTTCTTGCTCTCCCATCCATCTTATCAAAAGTAACCATGCAGGCTGACTAACAAGCGACAATCATTCATTTGTGGAGGGCAGCGATGATTTGAGGAACGATCTGAACGTTTTAATCATGCAGCCGTCCTGCTGGGCTCCACAATGCCCGACCAATCAGCTCCCTCACAGAGAGCTCCCAGATCACTGTGGCAAAAGGAGAGCGGGGCCGGCGTTGAGAGAAGTGTGGTGATTACAGGCCTACGTGACCGAGTGGACAAGAGGTTCAGCTGCCTTATGTTTCAGTGTCATTGCGATGTAGAGCTCGGTGTCGCAATGCTGGCTGAAAAACGTTTGTGGAGAAGTCGGACGAAGGACGATTGATGGGAAACTTTAAATGTGTGTCTGTTTTTTTTTTTTTTTTTGTCAGGTTAAACAAATCATTAGTTAGTCTATTAAATTTGAAACAATGAAGTAATTTAAAAACAGATACAAATGTTGTATTTTGGTTTTAATCCTGAAACAACAGACTATGTTCACGCTTGAACTAATGTTAACCCCTTCACCATCTAAAGCAGGCAGGGTGTCAAACTCATTTTCATTTTGGGCCATATCAAAAATCGGAATGTTTTTAAAGGGCTGGTTGTGCCAGAATATATCGATAAAACCAATTAATCTGTTAAACTATCAATAAATAGCTGTTTCTCCAGGATGTTGTGATTGTCTTAGTGGTTGTTTACAATCAAATTTTTAGATGTGGTGCCAATTTAGAAATGTTTGTAAGGAATTTTTACGATATGTGCGCTAATGTGTAATGTTAAATTTGACTTTTTATTACTCGCCATTTCAGTAACTGACTGCAACTTGACATCAAGTAAGGCTGAGGAAGCAGTCGCTTCAACTCAATGTTTCTGACCAATTCTGAGAAAACTTTGCAGTAAAATCAGAATTTGTTTTGGAGATTTATTGATTTTGTGTGAATTTTGTAGATTGGTGAAAAACTGGAAAGACTTATTGATGTAATGTGGAGTTAGAGGGCCACATAAAAAGCTATGATGGACCAGATTTGGCCCTCGGACCTTGAGTTTGACACATGTGATCTAAAGAGACATTTATGTCCTCAATCCAGCTAAATAAAAATGACTTAGAGTGGCTAATGTTATATGAGTTAGAACCTCTTTCAAAAAAATTGATCACCTTACTAAACTGTATGTATAGTGACACAATCAAAATTTACAATTAAATTTTTGCTGTAGCTTATTTGTCCTGATGAATTTGTGTTTAATGTACATTTTAATTTTTTTAAAATTTATTTTACCAAAGACAGTTTATGCATTTTAATACATATCTGCTGTAAGAAATTTGTTGCAATTTTTCAAGAACCAGTATTTAATCTCTTTTTTTAGGTGTTAAGATCCAGAATAACACAATTCTTGCAAAAAGAAGATGGACATGTTTTCTTTAATGATGTTGATATTTGTGGAAAATGGTGATTAAAAAAACAAAGCACATATTTCCAATGTAAAAAAGATCCAAAAGGTATTAGCTTCATTTAGTGTAATATTATTGTAAAAATTAACTTGATTTGCTCTATCTATATTTCCAAACATTTTTGATATTATTTGTTGTTTGACATATTTGATACATAAAACATTTTCAGAACACTTGCAGGTAACAAAGCTACTTAATTGTGCTATAAAATAGGACTATGTGCCTGGAGAATGCATAACACCGGCCCTTTAAGGTTTGACACAGGTCTTGCAGGGTCACAACAAATATATGGAAGAAGATGGTCTGCTGGCTCGAAGTTCATGGAGCAAAAATTAAACTGAATCTGGTCCAACATGACCTGATCATTTTTATGTGTTAAATCCAGACCTAAATCCAACTGAATTCTGTAGTAAAACTTGAAAACTGCTGTTCACCAAACACACTCTATCCATTCTGGAGTTATTTTGCAAATATGAAAAGGCAAAACTTGTCCAGGGGTGCAAAGTGGGTAGAGACATACCGCCCAGGGCTTTGCAGTGTTAACTGCAGCAGACATTGTCTCTTTGATAAATCTGGCAGATCCAGAACCTGCATTCATAACGCTGATCCACATCTGCTCAGACGAAATGCAATCAGCCAGATGATTTTAAATGTTGAAGTATTCTTAATTTAATGGGATTACAGCCCCATGCCGAGGAGGTGCTTATTACTCTCTGTTTGAAGGCTGGAGCAGCAGCAGGTGAAAGGCTGTTGCATGTCGCCGCAGCACAATAGCTTGTTGTGGTTATGTGACAAAATGTGGAAAAGTTCAAATTGTGCTAATACTTTTTGTGGTCCGGTAAATGTGGTAAATCTCCACCAGTCTTCCTTGGTTTGTGGGATGATCGCCCTCAACGACGGCTGCACTTTACCCACTGTACGCTGCTCCTGTCTCCTATCCTAAATCATTCGCTTCAAGTTCTTATGTTACTGGATTAGATATGTTGCACTCTTCTGTGTATTTTGGTGTTCGCTTCATGATGCCTACATGAATAAGAGAGTGTGACGGTCTGTCAGCTACGTTAGCTAAGCAGGAGAGGAGGAGTCTGAGAGCAACCCAATCTATTGAAGAAAACCTCCAAATGCGATGGTTAGGCTCATAGAGACAGTTACCCTGGCAACCGTCTCAAAGCTTAACTTATCTCAGTCAATGGTGAAGGAAGGTGCTGCAGTGCTTCCAGCCTTATCTCCTTTTTGAGGACCTTTGGACACACTACACCAGCCTTTGGCATATTAAATAGGATAATGAGCTCCCACAGTTTATGTACCTGCTAGGAACAAACTAGGAAGATGTTTTGCTATCTTGTTATTTATTTTTATTTTTTTTACCTCTGTCATGCCATGTAATTTATAGTTAACCTGCTTAATCCTATTCAGGGTCCTGGAGGTAGTTGTTGTATTTGTCATATGAAAATAAGCAGTCACAAGCTTGGTGCAAATGTTTTTTTTTATTTCTGTCGATGGCAGATATAGAGTGTGAACTTGCAAAGAAAATCGCATTAGACAATTTTAAAAGCTGGAATATTTTGACTCGTATTTGGGATTTGCAGTCCTCTGCTGACAAGTGAAAGGTTTAGACTCTGTTTGAAGACTTGAACACCTCCTGATGCAATGAAGACT
Source organism: Alfaro cultratus (assembly GCA_903066825.1). NCBI lineage: Eukaryota > Metazoa > Chordata > Actinopteri > Cyprinodontiformes > Poeciliidae > Alfaro > Alfaro cultratus. The sequence goes on along the minus strand of CAEFZX010011879.1, from coordinate 16,518 downwards.
GTTCCATAATGTCACTGCAGAAAGCAGGAAGCTTCAGTCACACCGGCCCTGTTTGGCCCACTTTAATTGAACTCCAGTGTGTTTAAGTCCAGTTGGTTTGGGGTGGTGTGCATGCATAATCAAACTCTGATGTGGAATAAAGAAGCGAACTCTGGTCTGCCTGCATACCTCGTGCTCGGTTCGGTTGAAGTGAACTTTCGCACAGTTTGAATGCATATGTGAACGGCAAGCGGACGGGAGACTGGTCCGAAATCAGGAAGTGAACTATAGTGCAGGGCATTCTGGGTAAATACAATCAAAACAAATGTGCGAGTCTAGAGATAGCGGGATAAATGACTGGTGGTTTTTTACCAAAGACAAAAGAGAAATCCTATAACCGCTAAAATCTGATGCCACTCCATTTCTGCTTACATTTTGGGAAGATGAGTCTTCTTCAGAGGCTTTCATGTCATTTCGTCCCGTAGTTCTCAGTGCAGCGCCACCACAGGTGAAAGAAAATGGTTTGGTTCGTTTGACGCAGCGCAGTGTGAAAGCGAACCACACCATCTAAAAATGTAACAAATGTTGTAATTTTGGTCCCCAATCAAACCAAGTCTACCGGAGTATCAGGTGTGAACACACCCTAAGAGAGCGCTAGCATTGAGTTTTTTTGGGGGTTGAAACCGGAAACATGAACTGGGAAGAGCACTTCCTTCAAATTTGTGTGGTAGTTGAAGTGCGCATCCTGTAGAGCAGTGGTTCCCAACCCTGGTCCTCTGGGGCCAGGGTTTTAGGACCTTCCCTGGTGGCATGCACAGGAGGTAATATAATCATTTCAATGAAGTGTGTTTCAGCAGGGTCGCTTCAAAACATTCAACACGTTTGGTCCTGCAGGACTAGGGCTGCTGTAGAGAACAGTCGTCATGACTACGCTGTGATGGTTCCCTTTGGGGACGACTCTGCATCAAAGATGGTGAAGGTCTTTTTTATATCCTCATGTTTCCTACTTGAAACACAACACTGGTTCAGGTGGAAACAAACATATTGAGTGTGAAAGTGAACCAAACGAAGGCGTGAAACATAACTAAATGGTTGTTGAGAAGGATTCCCTGTAAATACACTAAGGGTAACTCTTGATAGGTCATAACTAAACCGCAAGCAAAGAATATTTAGACTAAGGAGTTTTATGACTAATTTCCACACAAGTCAATGAAGGAAAAGATGGGAAGCAGGTCTTAACGACCAGGAGACTCAAGCTCCAAGGTAAAGGAGTCACTATGGTAACAAAAAAACAGGAATACAATGAGAAATATAAGATTGTACAGTGAAACGAAATTTACAAAACTAAACCCAGACGAACAGATTATGCCAAATTTCTCCAAATCAAAGTCACTATCATTAAATTTGTCCTCAAGATGCCAAAACCCCAACATTTTCTATTTTTTTTAAAACTTTTTAATTTTCACCTAAACACTATTTTAATAAGATAAAATAGTGTTTGATACGGTGGGATGGAAGCATGAAAAATGTCTATCATGTAATTACTTTTTTCATTAGCAAATAAGTAAATAAAAGTAATTTTTGTAGAAGTTTCCTAGTGTGTATGTTTTTATTTAACACCTGCAGTTCACCAACAACCAGCCTGATCTTTTCACTGTGAGGAGTGGGAGCAAATCCAAATCAATCTTTATATACGCCACAAACTCTGTAGGATGTGTGCCGCAGAGTGAGATAATTCCATTTATTCCCAATATGGAGGAGGTGTTTACAGCAGCTTGCCATCTTTTATTTGACCATGCTAGTCTTGCAGTAGCAAGTTGCTCATTCTCCGAGAAAAACAAACCAAACTCCGTGAGCATGGACTGATTCACTGCCTTCATTACCATATTCTCCTTAGAGCTGCACTGAATCAGATTTCAGCCCACAGACTCGGCTAAATTCCTTTCACATAAAAATGTAAGCATTCGTGCTGCAGCGCCTGACGTTGGATCTTTCATGTGGTGAAGTTCTCCACTTCACTTAGAGATGGCTGTTAGGCTTTGGGTTAAATGCATCGATGTTTCAGGGCTTCAGCCTCTGGTAAGTTGTGACGCAATTAACAGGCACTGTGCTGGACGGCCTGTGTAACCCGCGTTTGAGAAGTCCTCTGCATCTTAAAGTGGTGTTTATCCAAGGACACACACACACACACACACACACACACCAAACAGTCATCATATAAGAGGCTATATTGTGTATTTTCCAACCACTTAGTGCCATTTTATAGCATAAACAAGTAACTATGTTTCCTTCAGCTGTTATGAAAATGCTCTACGCATCAAATATGACTTCAAAGAAATGTGACTGTCATTTAACTCCTTGAAATTGGGCCTCTGTCTCTTTAAATCTCTGCCTTCAGGAAGACGTAACAACACAGCTCCTCTATTAAGCCTTTAACAATGTTTTTACCGGAGTTTCACTGAGAAGTAGCTCCTATCATGAGCTCAGTTGATGAGCAGTTCCACAGTGGTTTATTGCTAATTGATGCTGGCTAGTCTGAAGGAGTTGAGGGATGCTCTGTGAGGTAAAAGGTTGGAAACTGCAGGTCTGAGGAGGAGCTGCGTCCTGAAGGTGGAGCTACGTAGGCCCACCCCGGTGTTTTGCACAGCTGACTGGTTGCCAAGGGAGATTTTTGGGAAAGCGTCACTTAATTATCTATGCTGATGGTACTGGATGCCCACTGCTATTTTAAAGTCTTTTTCAGCCGTATTTCTCCATTGCAAAAGTATTCATTCACTTATATAGTGCTTTTTTTTTCTTCTTAATCTTGCCACATTGCAATTGGAAATCTCACTGAATTTTATTGAGATTTTACTTGACAGACCAACACAAACTTATTCATAAATGTGAGGAAGAAGAAAAAGAGTCCATGGTTTCATCTAAAATAATTCTAAATGTTGACTGGCACACTAACACATTGTTTTTCCCATTCTCTATTCAGTCATGGAACAGATGGAAAGACACTAAGGATGACTTTGTGTGTATAAACATGCTATAAACTGCTGTCTAAAATGATTAACAGCACATTCCTCTTAAAAAACAGGATGAAAGTGTGTAGAGGCTGGTCTTATCCTTAAGAGGTTGATGTTTGTTTGCCATTTAAAACAATTAAACCTACGACAGTGAATTGATCTGATCTTTTTTTAAAGTGTAATTTTGCCTAATCAATTATTTTTACCTTCTAAATATATGATGGAGACCAAAGATGAAGAAGTTGTGGCATTTAATTTTTCATTTTTAAAAAGTAAATAAATAAATATATAACATTCATTTTATTTTATTCAGTTTTTATTTATTTTTGGTGTCTTTTTACTAAAATATAAAGCACTTGTGTTTTATATTTTTTATGTCACTGGCTGTGAAGCAGTTTGGTTAACCCAGTGGTTACTGTAAACAGCTTCAAAAATAAATCAATTATTATTATCAAAATGGAAAAACATTTTCCTTGTTAGAAGATGGTGAGTAGCATTAATTCCTGACTCCGAGCGCCAATCAAAGAAATAAAATAAAAAAAAAGAGATTTCAGAGTTTATATTAATTCACATATGTGCTTTTAGCTAAAAGATATTGAACTATTCTTTTATTTTCTCATTGCTTGGAAGTGTAGAAACTCAGTTCTTGTGAGGCTGTTTCTGATCTGAACAACACAATCTGACTATTTATATTGGATTATTATCAACTCTATATATTAGCTTCAAGGAAAGGAGACAAAATACATTTGAGAGATTTCTTATGAAAAGCATGACAAAAGTCTGGTCATACACCAGCTGTTGTTCTTTTGACAGAACATTTTTAAATTGCACGTTCATTCAACAATATAAACTAGACGGTAATGATCTCTGTCTGTCTGTCTGTCTGTCTGTCTGTCTGTCTGTCTTGTTTCTCAGAACCCAGATCATTTTCTGACACAGGCTGGTGGATTCGCTGTATTGGTTTTCTGCGTGTGAAATCTTGTCATATTGGATACGTCTGAGTCAGTCAGACTCACACTACATGTGTTGAGGGCTTCCTTTCCTCCCAATGTCTTCTATGAAAATAAATGGACACACTGACAGGAATAAAAATGGGATTTTCCGTGTGTCTGACCTTCAAATGGATCCTGACCTGAAGGGAAGACGAGTTCTTGCCGCAGCCACCCCAAATCCTCTCCCACTCATCTTTCACTTGCATTGAGTTTATTTCATTTTTTTTCTCTCAATCTGCTGAACCTTTGTAACTGCAAACTGCAGACTCTTGAAGTTCTGAAGTTCTCTTAAAGGCATCGAATTTTTATTGAACAAAGAAATAAATGCAGGCGGAGGAAAAATAAAAAATCAATTTAAAGCAATCCCTCCCCCCAAAAAGTCATTTTTGCTGAAGGAAAAAGTGGATGTAGACAGAAAAAAAAAGCAGGCAGGTCAGGATAAGCATTCTGAAGGGACGCGTCCTTTTTCATAGTGCATATGCCATGAGTGGCTTGTACCTAAAATAAGCATTTTACATAATTTTTGATTTGTTACTTATGTCTATCATATTGAATGGATTGAGTCAAAGTAACTCAACATGCTGGTGACATCACACATGCTACTGGCAGCATTTTAGCGAAAACCTTAGCCTCTAAAATTGGTAGATTCTGAAGTGGTTTTACTAGAAAATGAAATGAATACACAGACAGAAATGCTAAAACACACACACACACACACACACACACACACACACACACACACACACACACACACACACACACACACACACACACACACTCAGTCTGTTTCTTGGGAGAACCCCAGAGAAACTAACAAAATAACTCTTATGAACTTAAAAAAAATACTCTGGGAGAGTTAATATTTAAGATCTAACATTGAATTAGTGTTAAATAACTAACTCCAGACAGATTTGATATGTGACACTTAATTAGAGTTAAGGTACCGACTCTCCAAGAAGAGTTAAATTAACACTTTCTGGACCCATATAGACACTTTAAACGTGTTGAAATCACATTTGACTGAGGTCATTTGGGTCTGCTGGATTTGCTGTGCACCTTTAGCGTAGCATAGCATTTAGCTTATGCCTTTAGCTAATGATGGAGGCAGTTTGATACATTTAGAGGCTGTTTTATGTAGATTAGTTAGAAGTAAGGAAAGAAAAACACATGAAGAACTGAGTAAATTCACATATTATGATTAAAATGACTCTTTTTCAGCTTTATAAAACTCTATACAACAGGCATGAACAGTGTTTTACACCTAGCAGCCTGTTTGTCCCAAGCAGCTTGAAGGACTAAATCCTGTAAAACACAACAAGGAACAATATTCACATTGTTTATTCAAAGCTGCTTCACCTGCCCAGACATGCCTTTCACTTCAGTTATTTTTAAGAACAATCCGGGTTCAGCAGACATTATCTGCATTATCTCTAACATCTCACTCACTAAAATGCAAATGTCCAGACCTATCTTAAAATACATGAGCTTCTCACTTACATCTGGTTTATAGTTAAAAATAAACTTCAGCTCCACCTGATCAGCTGACCTGGCTCACCAGGTGGGCCTGCAGAGCCTCCTCTCATTAGAGAACGACATGCCGAGCCGTGGCAATTAAGTTCAGCACGCTTACTGTTAATGACTGGCAACGTTTGGTGGCATCTAGAGCCGGAGCATGAAGTGTGTGTGTGCGTGTGTGTGTGTTTCCTGCTTTGTGTTTTATAATACATAAATCAGATGCCCCATGTGGTGATAATCACCGGTGGCATCAGAGAGCAAACACCGCTGCGATGGGGCTGCGGCTGGTGAGAGGGACGCGGCGCGCTGCGACCCGGGGGACGTTTTGTTTCCATCATCAGGACAGACGACAAATAAAATAAAACAAGGAGGAGGCCGCTATGTCCTCCTCAGGGTGACTTTCAGGCTGAGTGTAATAAAACGTGACCTGTCCTGCAGGGGTATGGTGTACCTGGATTAACATTCAGCTTCCATTTCTCCTCTTCAGGCCCTTTCTGAGGTCAGTGTCCAGCAGGTGAAAGTGTGTCAGACCCTCTAGAGAGAGCAGAAAACCTCTCGTACTGCAGCATCTCCCTTTACTCAAAGCTTCCCTCCGCTTCACACTACGCCACACTGATCTATCACATGAAATAACAGTAAAGTCCATTAAAGGATGTGGTTGAAATGCAGTAAAATATAAAAGTCAAGTCACATTTTACTGCATATGTAAAATTGACTCTTTTGAGTTTTACAAAATGTTATGTTATTCCCTCATCAAAGCACATCTTTAGTGTCGCCTTTATTCTTTAATGCATGTTTGAGAAAACCCTTTAAATCCCCATGGCAACAATTCATCACAGTGCAAAACGCCCGGTTGGACTTAGCTCCACTTTTGAGGAGGAAGTTCCAAGCTTTTGAACTGAGTGAGTCCCTGACTCAGGTCCTTCAGACTAGCCAGCAGCAATTAGCAAACACGTGGTGGAGCTGCACATCAACTGAGCTCTTAATAGGAGCTACGTTTCAGTAGTAAAACTGTTGTTAAACAAAGGAGCCATGTTGTGATGACTTCCTGAAGGTGGCGTTTAGAAGGAGCAGGAGCTTTTAAAGAGACAACGGCCCAATTTAAAGGTGTTGACCTACAAAATCAAATTTATTTTAAGTCATATTTGATACATGTATTGTATAAAAACAATAGCTAACATAGTTACTTGATTGTGCTATAAAATGGCGCTATGTGTCTGGAAAATACATAATATTGCCACTTTCCTCGCTTTAGAAGGCAGTGGCGGTAAAAGAAAAACTCTGCCCGATTACTAGAATCATAATTATCGTAAAAGTCGGGTCAATAAAGGGAATAACATTAGTGAGAAGGAATCAAATGCATTTCCATTATCCAATCAGAAGGTCGTTTGGAGCTAAATCAAGTCTGAGAATCTCATTTGCATACAAGGATGATAAATATTTCGTTTAGTTTAGCTACAGAACACTGAATGAAATGTACAGCGTGTTTACTAAAGCTTCCCTTACTTACTGACTCCAGACAAACTCTGAGATGCAAAGTTTAAACTTTAAATTGAGTGCATTAGTCCCTTCACAGAAATGTCAATACCAATTTAGCGGCCGGTTTTCCCATCCCACCCACATAATGTCAGCTCGCTGGTTGGACAGTAATTGGCTTAGGAGACGAGACGCTGGCAGAAGAACTGAATCACAGACGGCTTTGTTACGCTAACTGTTCACTTCAAACGATTCTCATTTCATCCCAGAGTCACTTATGAAAGTTATCAGAGCTAAAAAAGCACAAAACATTCGCAAAGGCGATAGAGGAGACTGATCATCTCTCCTCCCTTAAAAATAAATTCACGCAATTCAGGTTGAGTTGATCAGGGATTAAGGCTCAGATTTGTTTTCACTGCATCAGGTAATATTGCTAGAAGTACAACAGTGTACTGCAGAAGTGACCAAACTTTTTGCCCTCAGAGCTAAAGTCACCAAGTCATTATTACATGATGTAAAGCTCCAAAAAAAGTTGATTTTACATAATACTCCCCATTTAAAGTAAATATTCACCCTTGAATTTATGTTCTAGTTGATTGTTTATTAATTAAACTGTCAAATCAATTCAACTTTCTGAGCAGTTTGTGTTACTAGCCAAAAAGAACAAACAAAAAAAACAAACAAACTGCTGTTCTACTCTCTAAAACACAGCACAATTTAAATAATTAGAGAAAAACTGATGTAAATTGTTAAACTTTTTGTTAGGATCAATTAAACTCAACACATCAGAACTAAGGGAAATGTCTCTGATATCTGAATTTGATGTTTTTTCCAATTTCTCAGATTTCATATCTTAACGGCTGAAAAATCAAAAGAGTTTTATCAGAGTTTCTCTGGTTGCCATCACGATGAGAAATCCTTCCTCAGTGATCAATTTTGCCTTTTTTATTTTGTTTTTACTGAATTTCGCAGATCCTCTGCTTCGTGGTCCGGTTTTAACATTCATTAGAGTCAAATTTCCATTGTGTCAGAACACAATCGGCCATCTGCTCACATACAGCAGAGCTCTGGCTAATTACAAACCATTTCATCGTGAAAAGAGGAGTCTGATGACTTGTTGCTGAGGTGATGGCTCATATATTTTTATGATTGTAACGGTTGTTTCGATATTTTGGTATCACAGTCAGGCGTCAGTGTTTCAGTGGCCTCAGAATTGGCCCCTGCATCCAGTTTGCTCGTCTCATGATGGAGCTACTGGCTGCTTCCTTTGTAAGTTGGGCTTTGAAAAGAGCCAGAGGCTGTGAGGCTCTGTTCGTGAGCAGGAATGGCACCAATAAATTCGATGCAAATGAAATATTTGTGGGAGATGAAATGGATGAGCCTCTGGCAGCTGGAATCAGAGTGAGTTATGTCTGAGGTGTGGAAGTCATTTTGGGGATGCTGGACCTCCCTGGATATACAAAAACTCTAAAACCAAAAAGATATGAGGAAAACAGAGGATGTGTGGCGGGCATGAAACGCAGAAACAAACAGGAATATAAAGGAAGGAAGTTTTCTGGGTATTCATAACAGGCTGCCTGACGTCTGAAGGTTTGTGGGCGGCCAGTTACACTCCGGTCCGATTGGTTTGGTTCAGTTATGGAACAAAAACGAGATAAGTTCCGAAAAAGTCCTTGAAACGTTTCGCTGGGTTGATTCTGATGGTGCCAGATCGGTTTACAGTTAAAATTGCTCTTCAAAAGTATTCACACCTCTTGAACTTTTCTGTTTCATTTTACAACCACAAAACGTCAATGTGTTTTATTGGGATTTTATGTGACAGACCAACACAAAGTACAGCAGAACTGCTGAGCACATGTGTCAAACTCAAGGCCTGTGGGCCTAATCCGGCCCGCCGCAGCTTTTTACGTGGCCCTCTAGATTCTAGACTAAACTAAAAGTCTGTTTAAATGTTATGTTATAAATTAGATCTGTTTACTGCCAAATTATATCAATCAGTCGCTGCGGTTTCTTGAGAATTATCGTGGAATTTCACACAAAATCAACAAATTCCCACAATTTTTCGCTTTGATAAATAATTGGGAGTTTAATGCAGACTTTACTCAAAAATTGTCAAAAACGTTTTTACTTGTACTAAAGAGCTGCTTCAACCTTAACTGATGTCAGATTATAGTCCAGTCAGCAAGTAATAAAAAATCATGTTTACCGCCATAAATAGCAAATATTGCAAATATATTGCAACGTAAACACCACAAACACTTTGACTTTTATTGTAAAAAAAAAAAAGACAAAAAGAATCATGAAATCCTGGAGGGACCGAAAAGATGTTAAATATTATTTCATTTTAATTTGAGACTGGGGTGGAGGTTCACCTTCCAGCAAGACGAATGGAACAGTTTATACCAAAGAATTTAACGCAAAAACATTCAATTCAACAGAGGATCCATGACACGGCTTGAAAACTGATGTTTCTACACATCTCTGTCCGAGTCGACTGAAGATGAGCTTTTTTACAAAGAAGTATAAGAATGATTTCAGTAGCTGCGTTTCTATTCACCGTATAGTTGCACAATTTGAGATTTTGAAAATAAATCTGCTTAATGGAAACACACCAATTTGGAAAAGATTCTCATCGTTCAATAAAAGGTTTTGGTGATAGAAGGTGTTTTTAAAAAAATTTTTTATTGATTGTATCGGAATTAGTTTGTTCTGCAAAAACTGCAATGGAAACTATTTTTTCGCATCACCAGAGTCACATGATCAACAACTGGATGTCGTCACCACAAAGAAGACGACGACAGGAACCAGTCGTTGTGATAAATAGCATAGATAATTTGTGTAGAAGTTACTTGTGAGTTATTTGAATCTCATTTCAAGTGTTCTAAGATATTTGCACTAGAGCAAAAATACTTGGTAAGATTTTGTAGATTTTTGCAGCATAAATAATGCATTCATATGCCCAAGAGTCATTGTGAGCAAGGATGGAACATCCACAACTACATTTAGGAACAATTACTTTTTCACATTTTGCTAGTTATTTGCTTTTTTCTTTTTTTTGTTAACTTTAACAAGTGCAATCCTCATTTTCAAACTGAACATACAACATAGTATTTTTTTATATCTATATTTAAGTTTCTGACCCCCCACCCCCAAAGAAACAGAACCAGGAAACTCTGAAAGGGGATAAATACTTTTACACAGAGCTGCATAGAGCTCACAAAACACACACACACACACACACAAACACACACACAATACCTTTGGCACGGTTTGATTTCCATCTTCCCCACTGTTCTCAAACCACACAAATCATATTTAAAAGAAGTTGAAAGGTAAAGTTGTTGCAGAAGATTACAGCCTGGCAGCCTTTTATTTAACTCAATCATGATTCATTTTGAAGTAAATTACAGAAAAACATAGCGGTCAATACTGAAACACAACAATAAAGTGGAACGCTGCCTGGCTGCCCGCCAATATGGCAGAAATGAGCATGAGAAAGAAATGAGTGTCGTCCCTGAGTGGCCCTCCATAGACTATAAACAAATATTCAGCAAACAAGGCCTAGCTCTGATTACAGGACGCTGATTGCAGATGTCACTTTTATCTGCCTGCTGCAGCTTCCATTTGCTCTCCATGTGGCACTACAAAGAGCCTAATTTGATACATGCCTGTCCTTTAAAACATCCAATTCGAACTACTTATCCTGATGAAAGAACAAGAAAGCTAATATACAGAGAGAAACACTGAAAGTTTACGTGCAAACTTTGCACTAGTGGAGTTCAATAGACACAGATACTGGGTGTCTGTCTCTCTAACTGGATGTACAAACAGACGCAAATATGCCTTAGAGACAAAAAGAAAACATTTCAGAAATCTAAAAATCTGTCTCTGCAGCTTCCAGAAAATATCCCCAAAAAACACGTTAATAAATAGTTTTTACAAACTCAACTGCAATACCAATATCTAGACCTGGAGGACAGTTTGTGGTTTGCAACAAGCTGTAGTGAAGCCAGTAAATATGAATGTGGAAGAAGCTTTTTCTTTTGGCCTACAGACAAACACTATGTCTGACAAGAAATGGCAAATATTGCAAAAACTCCAACCCCCATGTTAAAAAAAAAAAGTTTACTTTTTGAACATGTCTTTGGAGATACTTCAGTTGCATCAGAAAATACTTTTTCAAACTAACCCATTTACATACAGTATATCTCCTATGGACCGAAAAGCAGCTTGTGACACGTTCTGATACCAAAAAATGACTTAAACACTTGTTTGGGAGACAATAAGTGAAACAAAAAAGCTCATTCTAATTGAAAAATGATTGCAAAGATGCCCTGGAACATGGAAATCAGCTGGAAATGTAATTAGATGTGTCCAACTTTATGTGCAAAGTTTACAGTCAGGCTGGTTCCAGTTTACAGAGGGGACATTCTTATTTTAGTTTGAATGTACAGATCAATATGTATACTTTGCTTTGTCATAATTTTGGGGTGTTTTTGGTTTCTTCTGTGTTTATATCTTTTGTATTCAGTTTCTTAGTTGTGCTAGCTTTTCTTTGATTAGTGTTTTACCTAGCCTTTCTCGTTCATAGCTGCAGTTTCTAAACTCCTATCTCACAGAGCACCCATCCCCCACAAATCTCCCACTCTGCTCCTTCAGACTAGCCAGCAGCAATTAGCAAACGCCTGGAGGAACTGAGCATCTGCTGGTCTCAAACCCACTAAAACATTAAAGAAGCCCAATTTCAAGGCGTTAAATTACAAAGTCAAATTTCTTTTAGGTCAGATTTGATATACACAGCATTTTCATAAGAACTGAAGGTAACATAATTACTTAATTGTACTGTAAAATGACACTCTGTGCCTGGAAGACACATAATACTGCCTCTGTAAGTATTTACTATGAGCAAACAAGATGAAGATAAAACAAGTGTTGTGGTTTGTAGGTCTTACAAAAGACCCAAATGCAGAGACAGACAGTTAAACTACAAATATTTAACAGTAAACATGAAATAAAAAACCCCAAAAACTTACTGTGGATGGCAAAGAACAGGCGTGTGGAAGAGTTGCAGGCATAACTATAGAAACAAAGTACAATGAAACACAAAGGAATGAGACTGCAGACAAGGGGCAGGTGGTTGATTACGACCAGGTGAAGCTGGTTGGAGGAGGCAGACTGAGGGGAAATGAATCAACAGTATCGATTCATGAGACTCAGAGGAACGGACTGACCACAAAGGACAAATCCAATAAGCACAAAGACCAGAAGACAGGAATAAATACAGAACCTGAACACAAAGACATTAAATGATGCCAAGACCTTTCTAGAAATAGCAAATAGAGGCACTTATTTATTTAATAAAGGAATCACTTTTGAATTAACTGAATTTAGTAACATGAAGCATGACTACATTGCGTGTGAAATATTTATCTTTAGTTATTGTTTGAGAAAATCCATAATGGAAATTAAATGGACATAAAATGCCCAGAGGTCAGCTACTGAGGTTTTACAAAGTTACCACTTTATAACGACGTATAAGCTAGCTGGGTAGCTGCTGTAGACAAACTCAGTTGCATAATGCTACCCCCTGTTGTTTACAATCCTTGATTAAGTACAAAGAAAATGCAATAATGTCATGATTATTTTACAGTGAAAATGAACAAATGTCTTTTTATTCTGAAGCTTTTTCATGACGAGTTAAGATTAAAGGGTAAATCAGACTCTTCTGCTAAAGGCAGGAAGAGAAAGGCCAATAGAGACTGAAATTAAGAAAACCTTTTACAGAATGCATTGTGATAAATACAGAAAATATTGAGATACTAATAAAGTACCAAAGTAAGGAGCATCCCGTAAAACTAACAGTGAGAACTTGAGGAATAAAAACCTCTTTTGTCTTTTTAAAGAAAGAAAATGAATGAAACTTGAAAGAAAAGGTTTAATTTTGGTAAAATCAGTTGGACATCTGGTGAACTTGGAGTTTCCTTTTAACATGTTTTGTTGTTTTTTTCCCTGTGTTTGCTGGTCTATGCTGAGCTTTAGTGAGCCTCCAGGCTCCTAAAGCCAGACTCCTGTAGGCCTAACGGTAAAAACATTACGATGCAACAGTTTGCATCGTAATGCAAACTGTTGTGCACTTACAGGATCTGACTGTTCCTGTGATGTGGAAAAGAGTAAATGTGGGTCCACAGTTCAGATCACACATCAGCGATGCGATCCTTCATCAGTGGATTCTGAATTTTCTGCATTACCAGGTGAAAAGTGTCTAAAATATTAATATCAGACAAATACAACCTGGTGTAATATGGAAAACAATTGTTGACAATTGTTTAATTTAAGTCAAAAAGCTGTCCAAACCAACATGGTCTAATGTGTAAAAGTCATTGACCTGAACTGATAACTGGTTATGTCGTCCTTGGCAGCTGCGTGCCATAAAGTGTTTGCAATTACTGGAAATGAGTCTTTTAAGACACTGGAAGAAATATGGCTCTCTCATATTTGCAGCAATTTTTTAAAATTCAGACACATTGGAGGATATTCGAGGAGGTACAGCAAGGTTAAATTCAAAGACCAGACTTTCATGAGGTCACTTTAAAATCTTTATTCTGTTTCTTTCTCTCTCTAATTTGCTTGGAGCTGAACTTGCTGTGCTTCTGATCATTTCCAGACTTATTAGGACACCAACATTTTGGTAATAATGAAAATATTTGGGTGAAATGTGAGATGCCCTCATTTTTTCAACCATGGTTTTTGGTATTGAAAACCTTCCATACAGCTGAGCTTTCATTACAAATAGGTGCAAAACTTTGTCAATATTTCACAATTGCAGTGTTTCTATTTCATAAGAATTAATATCCCATGTGGAGAAGGCTGTTCACGCGATAAGTTGCTGTACCATGGTCCTCCCACTACTTCCTGTTCACGCGATTCTTCGTGGTTTGCGCCAGTGGTAACGTCTGGTTGTTGACTATGTGGCGTATATGGTGCAAATAAAAGTATTTCCATTTCAGTTCTGTGAAATAGATCAGCTTTGATTCAGTAAAAAAAGCAAAAACAAAAAAAACACCTCATCTGGCAGCAAAACATTAGTGAAAAACAAGTTTTTTTCAAAAATGACATGTTTCCATTAAGCAAATTTGTTTGAAAATAAACTTGGGTATCGACAAAATGTGATACGTTACAGCCAAAACTTGATTTAATGAAGATTTAACAAGGGGGCTATTTTAGATCTTGACATTCACACCTGACATGTTGAAAACTGAACAAAGTGACAAAATGAAAAAGTTCAACCATGAAATCTGACCGGCCATTTTTAAAACATAACAAAATGATTCTAACAGCAGCGTTTGTGCACCAAGGTTTCTTCAAACCGTTTTGTAAAGTTTACATTTCGTTTTCAGTTTTCTGTGTTCATCCGGAGGCAGAAATCAGTGGAAATTGGAATAAAGCCAAGTAACTGTGTCAAGAAACTATGTGAGGCTCGAGTTTTGACAAGGCTTCCGAGGGAGCTTTGACTAGCTCCATGGCAACAGATGCTCTTTGAAGCCTGAAAAGATGGAGACTCAGAATCAAAGAAAACCAGGCAGAATACCAGAGCAGCCACTTATTCCAACAGGCTGGTGATGAAAGAAAGCAAGACAGAAGGGAAGAAAACAAATGAGGGAAGGCAAGAAAAGACGGTGAAACAGAGGAATAAAAGATAAGTGAATATTTGATGCGTAAAAGTCAGGTCCCTCTCTTTCTTTTTTCTTCCTTCTGTCATTTCCTATGTGCAGGCTGACTGCTTGGCTTTGAGTAAAGCTTAAAGGGGCAGTGCGTATTTTAAAGGTACGTAGTGGCATTTTATAACACAATCGAGTAACTGTGACACCTTCTGTTGTTATAAAAAAAATTATAAATCAAATATGACTTAAAAGAAATTTGACTTTGCAATTTAACGCTGCCTTTTTAAGAAACTTGCTCTTTCTGAAACTCCGCCTTCAGGAAGTCATCACAGTATCGCTCCTCTATTAACCCTTTAATGTTTTTACCAGCGCTGCTCTGAGAAGCTTAATGAGCTCAGCTGATTCAGCTCCACCAGGTGTTTGCTAATTGCTGCTGGATAGTTTGAAGGAGCTGAGGGGGATTCAGGGAGAGAGTTGTGCTCTGTTAGGCGGAAACTGCAGCTCTGGGGAGGAGCTGAATCCTTGAGGGCGGAGCTAGGTCCACCCAGGTGTTTTGCACAACTGAACGGTTGCCTTAGGAGACTAGAGGATTTCTCAAACATGCATGAAAGAATCAAGGCAACACTCCAGGTTTGTTTTTGATGAGCATGTAACATTATAACATGATGTAAAGCTGAAAAAGGTCAATTTTACACAACACTGCCCCTTTAAAGCCAAACCCAGTGGCTTTAAAGTAAAAGTTTTAGAACTTTTTCAGAACTTTTCTCCTGGTCACCGGGTCAAGTTGCCGCTTCGCTCCCGTTTTGTAACCACCGTTCTGCTGTTTCTTTTCTTCTATTTTCTCCCTGTGAACAAAACACCAAACGTTGACCTGACTCAACCTCCAGGGTTACACTGATTACTTTGATTAACATAAAAACCTGTAAACTTTCAAGGTCACTTTTATTATGGCTGTAACTTCTGTGAGCTGGTCACATTTGAACACATGAGAAACATGGATTTTGAGCTGTAGTTGAAGGTAAAATCATCCTCCATCAATGTTCTGGATCCTCCTATTACTGAATGTTTAATTCTGCCTTATTTTCTGCTCTCAGTCGAGCTTTCTGGGCTGCATGGCCAGATGCATGTACTGAAGTCAGCATAAAAATATTTACAAGAGGACATTAGTGGAGTTCTGTTTGTTTGACTTTCTAAGGTTGTCAGACAAATTGTCTGGTCTGGCAGTATAATTTGTGAGCAACGAGCAGCAGGTTTTTAAAAGCAGCGCTCTGCAAAGCGAATGATGAAGCCTCCTCAAGGTTATGCTGTCTCCTAATCACTCCCACGTCTCTGTCTTCGTCCCCCTGCTTGACGACTGCATAATGGAGTTAAGGTAGGAGACGTCGCAACTGAAGGACGGTTACAAAACTGAGCTGATTTCCTTTCATCTGAAGAAGAGCGTCATGTTTCAGCTGCAAAATCTGATTTTCAGAACACAAAAGGGACGCACCTTGATTTTCTAACCACTAAAATCTCTGTAGTTATTTGTAGTTGAGGAGAAATTTAGTTCCTGAATGAATATTGACACAATGTGTTTTAGCATGATGGAGAATTAGGGCCATGTTAATAATAAGTGAGAAAAAATAAATCGCGAAAATTAAGTCAAATTAACATGACAATAAAGTCACATTATGTAAATAAAGTTAAAATAATATGAGAATAAAGCCATAATATTAAGAGAATAAAGTCATACAAGACTAAAATCTAAATAATATGATAATAAAGTATTATAAGAATAAAATAGTAATATTTTGAGATTAGTTGAAATAATGAGAACAAAGTCATATTACCAGCATAAAGTCATGATATTGCCAGAATGTTTTAATATTATGACTTTATCATTAT
>CAEFZX010011875.1:0-11534 GCA_903066825.1 Alfaro cultratus | reverse complement strand
TATTATTTTAAATTCCTCCCTCACAACTTTCCTCCTAACTATCCTTTCTTCTTCTGAACTACTTCCTTCCAGTTCTCGTTTATTTCCTTGACTATCACCAGTTCCCTTTCCTTCATCTATTTTATGTCTTCCCCGTCCTCTCCCTCTTCCTCTCCCCACTGGCGTCCACCCTTCAAAATCCATGTCTTCCTCATTTCCTATCTCCATTTCCACCCGAACCATTCACATACCAGTTTATGCTCAAGTCCGCCTTTTCCAAATCCGATATGTATTTTGTTTTCCGATAGCTCCTCCACAATCTGCTAACTCCCGTTTCAGGAGTCTCAGTGTCCGATGAGTCTGGACTCAGCCGTTTTCCCTTAAGTCAATCTTCTTGTAAGCTAAGCTCTAAGTAGTCAAAAACTCCACATTTAAAATGGAATCTGCAGTTGATTTTAGTTCTCTAAACAGTTTTTTTTTCTCTCATCCCTTGTACAGGTACTGTTGTTCTCATGTATGGGGTTTAGAGTAGTATACAGCCATAAGTGAAGTATTTTGACAACATGTAATTATTTGTTTTTTATGATAATCGTTAAGAATATTTAAATCAACAAGAGGACAAGGATAAAAACCAAGTCCTGTAAGTGGTTTTCACAACCATTCTACTGTATTCTCCACAGTTCTGTCCTATATGATCTATTTGCTGTAGATTTGCAATGCACTCCAGGAAAAATTAAAGATGCTGTAATTCAAATTAAGGTAATATTACTAAACTAAACTGGCTGGTGCTAAATACATTGCTGCTCTTTTCTTGTTTTCACTTTTGGGTTTTTCCTAATATTTTTTATGTGACATTTTGCATTGTCCACCTTATAATGTATATTCGAGAGAGAACTTGTGATACAGCACAGTTGATAGATCCTGTTCATTTACAGCAGCCATCTGTCTTCTTTAAGCATTGCATTGGAACCTGATTGATGCAACAAGATTTAAACCTTCATGACAGAAGACAGATGCTGTTAGTCTCCATGACGTTTGCACAATAAAGTTGACAACTTCCCAACACTCGTTAGTTGGTTCCAGCCTTGCCTGTCCCATCATGTCCCACAGGCTGACCTGCAGTGTTGGCAGTTGTGACAAACGAGCTGCTGCATGAGTATTATGATTCTCAAACGTGAACCCACTGATTTCAGATTTAATTAAATGTGTGTTGTTGAATATCGTTTTATATATTTTTTTTATATATTATGTAATTTCTTTATGAAAAAATAAGTAATAGAGGATGATGGGTATTTTTAAAACCAACATAAAAAGAGAACCACAGACAACGTTTATGAGTTTTCAATCAAGTCTTCTGCAGAAGGAGAAGACATGGTCTGCCAGCCCGGCCGAAGCCAGCCTGGTCCCTGTCAGCCGCTCAGTTCCCCGTGCGTTCTGACTCTCCGCAGCAGAGCCTGTCTTTATTAAACAAAGAGAAAAGAGAATGGAATGTGGGAGAGTGATAGTTTCGCAGGACAAGGAGTATCCCAAGATAAGAGAACAGCTGCAGCTTCAAGGTTTTGGGAAAAAGCAAGTTTTGTCAGTCCAACAATTCCTCCTCTCTGGGGTGTGAATACTAAACCTTCAAATGAAAAACAAAACTAGTAACTACTTATGTAAGAATGATAACAAAACCTAATTATTCTAACAGAGGACATTAAAATCTTTATTTTTTTTTCCATATTAAAAATTCTGTAAAATTAGAAATGCATTCTCAGTTGTTATATACATATACAGAGCAAAACACATAAAACAAAAATCAACCTGAATGCATACTGTCTCCCAATGTGTCTCAGAAAAAAAGGGGAGTTATTAATACAGCTTACAGTATAAATAACATAAATATCATTATACACAATCACAGACATCTGCAATGTAGTGGAATTGAGACTTTTAGTACACCTGAATTGTTCTTTCTATCAACAGTACTTTAATTAAACTAAATGCACATCTGTATTAAGAAGTTGGTTCCCTTCATTTCTAATCATCTGCTCCCTTGCAAATCTTTCTAAATATTATGGCCAATATCAATATTTTATCAGTTTGCTGCTCTAAAACAACAAAGCATGTTATGAAAATACAAATAATTAAACAGCTATGGCCTAAGAGAAGTAACTACTACTGCTCATCAATCTGGATAAAAGTATTTTTGGTCTTTGGATAATCTTTCAGAAAAGATGGCACATAAAGTTTATGGTTCATTCAGAGAAAGGCGCCAAGAGGATCAGATGTCCAAACCACCTGGGCTGACGTCTTTCAATGAAAGGCAGCAGCAGTTCACCTCTGACCTGATGCAGGTCTGCCTCTGGCCACGTCAGAGGCAGACCTGCACAGAACTCCACTGCAAGCGCTTGCATCCACGAAAGATTTCAATCTGATAAAAATTATACAAAATGCTTGAGCAGCAGAATCTGGCGTAGTACTTTGGCACTTTTATTTATTTATTATTTTAAAGTCAACAGGGCACAGGTGCTGGCAACTTTAAAGGTGTTAAAGTCTGCCAATGAGTCAACAGCAGGTTTTCATTTTGATAACATGATGCTTAACTTGGTGTTAAGCACCAAGTTAGCACCTCTTTTCTAATCTGGGCATAACAGGTCAGGAAACATGGAATCAGTTATAGAAACAGACTTCTAGGGTTTTGTTTTGTATTCTTTCCAAGTTTCTTTCTCTCCTCTACTCTTCCTTTTCCCCTTCCGTTCTTCCATTCTTTTCTATCTCCATGCTAGAATTGAAATAAACTCAAAGCATTTTCTAAAAAAATTTGACATATATCTAATGGAGCATTAAAGCAAAATATCCGCAACGCTCCACTTGTGAAAGTAAATAAGTTTGGCTTCACTTTGGGAGTCACACAACAATTTTGAGTGCCACACTGCCAGACAGGACACATTAAAAAAGAGGAAGAAAAGAGAGAGCATGAGAGAGAGAGAGAGAAACAGCTTCCAGTCTCATCACTCCATCCCTGCGTCTACACCCTCTGGTTCTTCTCTAGACGTCCCAGCTCTTTACAAATGAAATAATCTGCATATCAGTCATTAGTTTCCATGTGGACCAAATTATACCTCAACTGAACCAATGTTACTTTGAGGAACTGGCTAGTTTTAATGAAAATTTTGATGTTACTCATTAGGTTGTTAGGATTGTGGACAAACTCTGATTCAATTAAACCCTTCAATAAAAATGTCAGCATATAGAAGGAAAACATTAAAATGGAGAACTACTGAATCATCCCAGTTATTTTTGGTCTGACATGGAGATACTGAGGTCCATTTCAGTTCTACATAGGAAGCAGAACCATAGACTGCACCATTTGTTTAGCATTTCTCTGATAAAGAAGCGAATGTTTCACTTTCTGGATAAAGTGCCAATTCATCATACAACTAAACTCTCTTATTACAAATAACAGGAGATTGTAGGTCACAGTGTCTAAAGGGGGACTGAAAATATCCAACCCAGGTTTCTGGTGTAAGATCCCATTTCCCCCAGTTGGCAAGATAGATCACAATCTTTGCTGATGCAGCTTCAGCTGTGCCATTCCTTAGCAAACTGACAAGCTGTACAACCGTTTCTTAGCAACATGCCTCTTGATGTGGGATGGGAGCTGTGTCCCTGCAGAAACTGCCAGTAGGAGTCTGCTGTGGGCCGATGGTACTAAGGTCTTCTCTGCCTTCAGTGCAAAGGGGATCGCTTCTTAAACTTGAGCAGACAGAACATTCTGGTTCTTGTTCTTTAAGAAGTCAGCCTGTTTCCCAGCTCAGTAGCTGCTTTCATGACCTGTCAAGATGTACAGGTTGCTCAGCGCTGAGGGGTCGTCCGTCGGCGTACTCTGAAGGATGATGTCTCTGTTTAGTGCAGGAACAAAAGGAAAAAGGTCTTATTCATCCAAAGTACACAAAACTAGGTCGGTTTGATAATACTGCTCCTTATTTCTGCAAGACAACTGCTACTCAAAACTGAAATTAAAGTCACACTCTCACTGATAAAAGTATATATCTAAAATATGTCCTAGAATAATCTTTATCTTATTTGTTAATATCGAATCATGATCATCTCTTTAAAATCATGTCTGGATGCTATGATATTTCTAATATGGATGAAAATATAAAAAAAATATTCCAGGAAGACACACTGGAAGGAATTTAAACACTAACCTGCTTCATGGAAAAAATGTTTTCCAGAAGTTTAAACTTTAATCACTCAGCACCGATCCTATAAGCAGGGCTGCAACTAACTATCAATTTAGTACTCAATAATTCTATTGATTATTCTGATGAATAATCAATTAATTGGACAAAGGACTGGAACATTCTGCAGATTTTTCAATTAACCACTTAAGCATATTTTATACAATATTGGAAGTATGTAAAAATACAAATAAATAATTACATTTATCTAATTTCCTAAAATGCAATAACAACATTCCTTTAGTGAACTCTTGATCATTTGTATTGTTTTTAGCATCTACAGCTAAAAACAATCCTAACATCAACATGTAAAAATGTTCTCTGCTGGTTGAACATCCATCCTGTGTGGGCTGATCTGCTGACATTTTTTTTATTCATAATTGGATAGAAGAAGATAATTAATAGGATATTTTTTAAACAAAATCAGGTGAACCAGATGAAGCTAAGACTGACACTTCAGGAGTTCTGGGTAGAACATATTTACAGATTTACAGACAAGGAAGTTTTTATATATTAAATGCAAAATAAATGTATTTTTTGTACAGTTTTTGGTTTAATGTTATTGTTCTTTCAGCAAA
This sequence comes from Alfaro cultratus, assembly GCA_903066825.1. Classification (NCBI taxonomy): domain Eukaryota; kingdom Metazoa; phylum Chordata; class Actinopteri; order Cyprinodontiformes; family Poeciliidae; genus Alfaro; species Alfaro cultratus. The sequence continues at coordinate 6,751 of CAEFZX010011875.1, read as the reverse complement.
TTGTCTTTTTTAAGTCTGTATACTCCAACTAACGATTGATCAATTCATAATTAGTTGACAATTATTTCAATAACTGATTCATCACAATTAATCTGATCGATTGTTCCAGGCCTACCTATGAATATTCAGTAGAATGTTTGTTTTCTTTCATTATCTCACCTGTTTGTTCCCAAAACTCGGAAAACTCGGCTCTCATCTGTGATTTCCTGTGTTACCTGCCGTTCAAAATGACATGACTCAGCTTTGTGAATTCTGCCACATAACAGGCAAAGGACTCAGCTTGACAGATGTGTAGATATTCACCTCATCCGAATGGAAACTCCTTCCTTTAAGGCCATGCTTCCAGAAAGCCAGCACACTGTCCTGTAAACAGACTGCCAGGATATGGAGCGTTACTCAGCTGTCAGCACAGACAAGCTGAGCTTAGAGCGGGACTCTGAATGTTGCTGTTACCTAGTGTTTCAATTGGAAAGTCAAAAACGATCTCAGCTGCTAGCTCTTTGGATGGAAGTCCTTTCAGGTCCACTATCTTTACTGTTTCTACACAGTCAGCGTCAGGACAGAAGCAGAGTTCACTACAAATCATCACGAACTGTGTTTTATTGATGACATTAGAGTAACTTACTTTCAGTTGTAATCAGAACTGTGTCTCTGTCCAGCTGGGTTACCTGTACAGCTCTGAGGGCGCCACCATCTGCAGAAAGACGACATCACTGCGGGTTTTGATCTGAGAGGCTCCCGGTCTGAAGGGACGGGACGCATGGTGGTTTATCCTACCTGGCACTGGAGAAGGAGGAGCATTCAGCTCGATTATATCAAACTTGAGCTGCTGGCTGGTTGGACTCTCCTCATTTTTACACTCTCTCACCCCCACACACAGCTGGGGAAACTCATCTGTTACCAGAACCAGAAGCTCAAATATTGGCAGAGACTCTGGTAGTCGCATTGGTATGTGCTGCAAGAGATGAAGAACGAATCAGCAGAAATAGGAACCGTGAGGCTACATGATTAAAAACTAGGATGAGGGGAGATTAAAGAAAACCTCTCAACACAAAGTTGAGAGCTTTATGTTTTCTCTCAACTTTTTTTCTCTCCATAGAAGCTCCATCTGGTCTGATGTTTAGCTGAAATAAAAACCTCAGCTGAAATAACTCTGCCTATTAAATAGTTCTCTATGTGCCTGGAAAACATATTACACTGCCCCTTTAATGAGTTACAGCCTGTCAGAAGGGAAAAGAAAGTGTTCACTGTAAGTTTTACGTCATGTTATAATGTAACATAAAGTCCAACATGGCGTGTCAGTGAGGAGTCTCCAGCTTTTCCAAGTGAAATTCCAACATTGATTTGTCCCAAGTATTTTTCAATGACTTGAACTAAAAAATTCTGACTTTTGATACCAAATGTAAGATGAGCAAATTTCAAACATTCAAACAGACATTAACTCCAGTTACACATTTCCTGCTTGCATCTCTTTTTAATACAGCTGTCAACATATGAGTTAACTGCTGAACTTGAGGGCTGGATAAGAGTTCATGGTTCTGTTCGTACATGACATCAACGTCCTGGTGTTAATTACAGAAACTAAGAAAACAGATCTTGTTTGTACTTTGAGTGGTGGAGGTCACAGTGCTTATGGGACAACATATCTCCACTAACCTTTAGATGCATAAACTTCTGGAGAGGCTCATACCACAGCAGCAGCACCAGGCCGGAGGGAACCGCCCCACACAGGAAGGTACTCTCTGTGTAGGGGTTTCTCGCTGCAGTAAGGAAAAACAACAACACTGAAGACTTTGTTGGTATCAGTATATGGAAAAGAAGCAGTTGGGCTGTTTATTCAGATAAGCACCAGAGATATTAAGGAGAATGTGTGGAGAATTTGCTTCAGGCTGTTGACACTTGCCAATGCGAACACTCAGCTGCTGATTTTCCACATTTCTTACAAACTGGGGGAAAAAATAGCCCAAAAAAGTTTTGGACCAAGTGCCGTGGACATTTGGGTTCTCACACTGCATCCCTCTTGATTATCTCTGGAAAATGTGTGAAAGCTGATCTGAATCACTTACCCACACTACATCTCCGACAGCCTTTAGTGTCTGGAATTTTCACAGATATGGCAAACTTTCTGGAAACGGGAGGAAACAAAGCTCAGTGTAGGAATAAAGAAACTTCAGTAAAAGGTTAAACAAAGGATATTTGAAAGTTTCTAAATATTGTATTCTGCCTGAACTGCCCAGCCTGTACCAAACTCTGGCCTGTACCGACCTGGGAATGATCCTCTCAGCGAAGCGATTGGTGCTGAGAGACAAGCTGCCGTGTTTTTTCTGTAGATGTCCTTTCTGTTCAAACAGAGCCGTTAGACTGTGGGAATAAAGCTGCGACGACTTTCCTGCACAAAGGACACGGTCTTAGAGAGGCAGAGACGAGAAAGCTCAGCATGTTGTCTGATAGAAGCAGCATACTGAGGAGACTTTACCTGACACAGACATCAGCACATTATTCATGACATAGAGCCACGTACATCGCTGAGGGAGCAGCTGTGGACAGAAACGAGGTTAGCTTTACTGAACAGCTTTCATACGCCTGTCAAAGAAATGTAAGGAATAAACATATCCTGATCTCTTTCAGGACTGGATGGGGAGCAGTCTAACATGGCAAGAAATCGTGTGTCTGAGTTCATAAGATCTCCTCTCACCTTTTCTAGTGTGTCCTCGTGAAGTTCATTCAGGTTCAACGTGTAAATTCCTTCCTCTGCTCCAAGAATCAGGTATTGATCTAAGGAGGGGAAGAATGAGCTAAAGTGAGAGAATTACTTCCAGCTGAATGCAGACATGGGGGAAAAGAAATGTCCATGAGTGACTGCACAGGCATGAGAAAAACTAAGTACACCCTTTCTGTTGCCAGCAGGGTTTATGCATTCAGAACATCCGTTTGTACTTGAACACATGAAATGGAAAGAAATGCTTTGTTGTTAGATTGTGTTGTTATAGTGTTATAGCAATTAGCAAATCCCACAGCTGGCATCTCATAAACATGCTCAGTGGCTCTCAAGGCCGTTGGATGGAGGTCTGGACTTCGTTTTCTTCATCACTCAATAATCAGTCACAGAAATATGTAAATAACCTTTAAATGTTTCAGGCTTTTTCAATAAAGACCACTTTTGCTTTGAAGTAAAGATGACATGCTTGCTCAGGAGAACGGATGTCACAGCTAGGCTACAAAACATTTTACCAACTGGCATTATGAGCTGATTTACAGCAAGGATCCAACTGGAAACTAAATTTGAATCCGTTTACAAATATACCTCCATACCTGGATATGAATTGGACCTTTTTGCCTCGTAAGGTGCCTTGAGATTGTTCATAAGTACTAAAATTGGCAAAGTATAGATAAACGGAACTAACCTGAACTTTCTGGGGTTCAGCGCTTTAAGAAGCCAGAGTCCTCACCTTTTGTTTTGGGTAAGATCCATGTAGCAGCACAGTGGATCTTTAGAGGACAGCCGTTGAAGACTTTAGTAAAGCAGGCTCCCATCTAGAAGAAGCAGATGACTTTGAGTCTGACAGGATTACAATGGCCCTTCAGTTGTGGAGTGGTGTGATAAAAAGCAGTCATTGAAATCATGATGCTGTTGGCACAATAAAGCTACAAAATGACCATCAATGCAAAAAACTCTTTAACAGGCAAACAAAGTATCTACAGCAGAGACAGATCATGTAAGAGGGTCATCGGACCACATCATGTTGCAGTGAGTAATGAGGATTTAGATACCTCAGAACTGGTGATTCTTCTTCTACTCAAACATGAGACTTTTCCAGATATAAATTTCAGTTGCTCTCTTATTGCTTAGCATCCTTACTTTCAGTCATAGCAGGTTGTTGTGATGTATTGTGTCATTTAACAAAAATCTTTTCAGTCTAATTAGTGAAATTTCTCTATTTCCTGTCTGTATTAATCTTGAGAGGATCACATGAAGGCTGTATTTTTGTATTAATTTATTATTGATATATTATTTTTGATTGGATCTGCCAAGCAACTTTTACTGAAACTTTCAGGTTTTGAATTTTCTTGATAACATGATAAGATCCTTTGACCCTCACACATTAACGAGGATGGTGCTTTCCATAATATCTAAAGAATAAAATAAAACTTACCAAGAAAGTCTATATGTAACACCATGCAATGCATTAGTATGTGTTAGGAGAGGAAGTGTCTCTAATTAGTCATGAAGGTTTTGGCGTTTTATTGCTGGTTGCTGTTAGAATTCACACTTACATGGACTTGAGGGGTGGGAGGAAGCCCATGACAACCAGCTCTCTAGAATTACAAAGGTCACACACAACAACACAGAGGGAGTAATAAAGACTGTACACACCTGGGGAATAACAGCAAATCAACAACTTTCACTGAATCTATCAATCTTTAAAGGGTTCAAACAGAATCATTAGGAAGTTATTAGGTTAGCAATTCACTCCAGCGCTCTGACGTTTGCTTCTCATTTAAAGAGAGAAGTATTCTCATTAAAAACTCACTGAGTCCTCTGGCTTCTTCCGCAGCGTGCTCCACTCTGGAGACAGCGGCGTCTCTCTTTTGGAGGAGGAAACCATCCTTTTCTCTGCCACTACAGAGTGTTGTGGTGGCAAACATGGGTCACTGCAGCGCTGACTGATGTCCTGGGTGGCAGAACACCTGGACAAGACTGTGAAGAAAATAGAGTAGGATAGAATAGAATAGAATAGAATAGAATAGAAATATCATTTACTGCCTCACAATGAAAAATTCCAGTGCAACAGCATCAAAGTGACAGATAATCAAAGCATGTAGATACACACAAAGGTAGGAATATAAAATATTCAAAAACATATATACTGAACAGTAAGGGTAAAATTACATCATACATAATGTGCTAGTCAGTTATTTGTTGGTGTTATTGTTGAAGTGGAAAAATTACAATAAGGTCACATCTGCTAACATCTGCTAGTTGTATTGCTATATGTTTATTCTAAGTTCCTGTATAGTCCCACCAAGACAAAGCTATTTGGGTTCCATGTCCACATTTCATGCTGTATTACAAAACCTTGTGTATAGATTTATGTGTAGATTATATGTTTCTACAAATAACATCATCCTGATACTAACTGATATTGCACAATGCTCAGTCAGGTTTAAGTCCAGAATGTGGAATCAGTGGCAGTTTAGTCCTTTTTTAAATCAGTGACTTGTATTGTATTTGTAGTTATTATTTTTTATTAATTTGATTTAATTTATTTTTAAATTTTTAATTTTTTTTCTCATGTGGACCTATTTGTGTCTGTAATAAAGCTGCTGATGATGTCTGTGCAGCTTTATTAAAAATAGCGCATTCTGCCCCAAAGGAATGGACAACTAAGACACTTAGGAAAAACTGTGCATATGTACTTGTGCATAAAAAAATAAAAAATAAACAACTGACGACTTATGATAAGTGACAATACCAGAACCAGGGGACCTCTGCTGATACACATAAAAGAAGCTGTGTGTGACTGAATGGTGTGTGTACTGAGGTGTACCTGCTGCAGAGCCTGAGTCGGCTGTGATGGCGGCGTCAGGGCCGAGTGTGCAGGTCGGTCTCAGCGTCAGGTCTCTGTCTTCTGTGTTGGAAGTTAAAGAGCTGAAGGCCGGCAGCGAGGCTGTCGGACTGAACAAACCGCTCTTCCTACCTCCCTGTAAAACACCAGCATGTGAGTCATCACTGGAGTGATTCCAACATCTCCAACACCGCTAATGTGAGGGTGTTGGAAAATATCCTATTCTACAATAGGAAAGTAGCATTTTGACTAAGGATTTGTGCCGATATTGATATCCGATGTTAATGTTACTGTCATGGCCGACTGATATTTACCAATATTACATATATTTCTTACCCTTTCAACACCTTGAAAAAAACAACCACACCGCTATCCTGTGCTGCATCACTATCCCTGTCACATGATCAGACACACACCACATCACCAACCTCCTCCACCCTCCCTTTACAAACAAATGGCAACAAGATGCAAAGAAATATTATTGATCCCGGCCCAGTTTCATTTATCGGATACCATAAAACTATACCCATATGTTAAAAATGACTTATGTCAGCCAATATCAATGTTAGCACCAATATATTGCGCATCCCTAGTTGATAAATATAATTCATCAATCATTTGATTAACTGTCATCAAATAAATCAATCAAATAAACAGGTCAGAAAGCAACTTAAACCACAGCTGTCCTCAGAATCAAACTCTATAAAGTTGTGATCAAAATTTCTCTCCATTACAATTAAGAAACAAACAGTTCATATTTGTCACCAGTTTGTGGCTCTGAAGGACTCTTAGTCGATTTAATCAATAAGTTGGTTTCTCAATGAAATAACACAAATATCTCCCAGAAAGTACAAAGACAAGGTAAAGGGATTATTAGTTTTGGAAAAAATAATCTCTAAAAGATTGCTTTAAGGGGTGAAGTATAATTATAGCGTAGTTAAAACTGTGGAAGTTTGTATCTACACAGTAAATTTCGCAGTGTTAAATATGTGTTGTTAAAATTCATTGACTCTTTCAGAGTTAATACAACAACAGATTGAGTATAATGCCACCTAGTGTTGGTGTTAATTTCCAGAGTGAATAGACGTCGTGTCAATTTGACTCTGTCAAGCTCCGCCCACCTCCTCCTCTCAAACCAACAAGTCTAACCGTTGCATGGACGCCATTTTTCTCCTGCTTGAACG
>CAEFZX010011874.1:0-22006 GCA_903066825.1 Alfaro cultratus | reverse complement strand
GCTGCTTTGCAAAGTTTATCCAGTTTTTATATAGAATCCAAACAAAGTATAATTCCAGGTATCTGCCGTAAAAAAAAATTAAAAATAAATAAATAAATAAATAAATAAATAAATAAATAAATTTAAAAATGCTTGACTCTGCAAAGAAGTGAAGACTAATGAATCTCAATTTTCATGCATTTTGGATCTGAAATCAATTATTATGTCAATGAAAATACAGGAAGCAAAGCACCATAGTCCAAAAGTATCGTCTCACAAAATACCTTAAGTAAACTCTATGTATGTCGGACTTTTCTCAGATAAAAATTACAAAGTCCTTCACTGATAAAACAAGCTAAAAAACAAAATACAGATATGTTTGGTCTCGCCAGACACCTCATTGACATTTTATTAACTATTCCTCAAATAAGTCTGTAAAGGAAGTGTAGAATGAAATGTTCTGATCCTTTTTATATGTTACTACATACAAATGTCATCAGGGACCAAAATACCATTTACTCTTCTCAGATTTAGCCACTTAGGCGGGCAATGTATTTGAAAGCAATACTGTATAATTTATTTTAAAATGCATTGTTAAATATTTGGAAGTCTGCTGCTGTGGTTTTCTGTTTTATTTAATACACTCCACAAGCCTACAATGTTTAATCCGCAATGCTTTAAAAAAAAAAAAAAAAAAAAAAAAAAAGAATAAAATCATCAGTTGTGAAGACAAATCTATCAAATAATATTGTTTTATCAACAGGTTAAGTGTTTTGGGAAGCCATAGCTCACAAGTAACAAATCAGTAGAGCAGAAATCAGTCTTTAAAACCACAGGCGAATTCCATTTGAGGTCTGTAATCAAATGACATGGTAGATCAACATTTTTCTAGGAGAGAAAACATGTTAAACCATGTCTCATTTCTGTGAGGCAGTATACGCAAAATTGCCTCCATTTTATGATACATTAGACCATTTCTTAAAGTGCAGCCTGAGAAAATCGCAAATGTGTATGTATGTGAAACTTCCCCTTAAGAACTGCATCAGTTTGCTCATTTGAATGTGAGCTCTTGTGTGTAGATTGCAAAATTAATGGACGTTCCAGTACATTTGGTCTGATGCCAATGTGCCCAATTGCTTAGCATGCCTGCAGGACATTAATTGATGGCCGGGTTACGCTTCCTAATAAGTATCATAAATAACAGTTTAGCAAGACGAGGGAAAAAATCTCAAATACATTAACCACTGCGTTGACATCTTAATGGAGATTCAACTGAGATGTGATCAAGCAGAATCCGTCAAGTAGAAATCCATTAATGTGGGGCTGAACCCTCTGCTGTTGCACACTGGTGACAGTGATTATGGGAATGGGACAGACCAGTTTTACAGCTGCACATGTGTCACCCGCAGCTGTAATGGAGAGTCCTGTCAGTATCCTCATCCCTGCTCACACATGGCCCTCCACCAATACAGCTGTTGAAGATCTGTCAAAGCTCTGTGCGAGAGAGCCACACACACCTCCCAAAGTCACTCATGGAGCCAGTAAAACTCACGGGCCGTGCACTGGCGGCATCATTGATTTTATCCTCGAAATATTGTTGAGGACATACTATGCCTTGCATACCAATTGACATAGGCAGACAAGGCAAAACAGTCAAATTATCCTTGGATTGCTATAGTTTTCGCTGAGGGAATGGAAGTTGGAATTGCAGTGGCTGGCAGATTACATTGTTTATTAATGATTACATGTGCATGCAAACACACACACAGTGAATACATTTTTTGATCATACTTGAACAGTTTTATTACCGTGTTGGGTGAGCAGACAGGAAGCTCATCACTGTAAATGCAGGTGTGCCCAAGTTAGTGGGTTTCTTTGTAACCAAGCCTCAAATTAATGCAATGAAAATGTCTGACTTCCCATGATAAAGCTAATGGGGATATTCTGTGAGGGTGAGGGCATTAGTCTCATTGCTTGGCTTATATTACAAAGAAAAGTATTGGAGGGTTATGTGTGGGAGATATCTAGAGTGAATGTGTATTGGTGAATATCCCCACATTGAACTGTTTAAATGTGTGAACTGGATTGTTGAAGTGTGTCTATGACTGTTTACACAGCTATTATTAGTTTTTCTTTATCTCACCATTTCCTAAATAATAATAAAAAAAAATCATGCTCAGTTTTTCCATTTTCCAGGCATCTGCTGCTTTCTAAGGAGTATTTGTATTATTCTCAATGACTGTAAAGACACAAAAAGTGAGAAGTGAAAAGCAAATAAATCATCTACAACAGTCTATTTGCCAGAAACTTGTGAGGTTTTCCAAAGATGAAATGAAAGGAGTTTATCTAGAGTTTTTCAGTCAGTCAGAAGCCTAAAGAGGGTATAGAAACAAGCCTTGATCTATTAGTTTAACCACTAGAGTTTCTACAACAGAAAAGGTCGGACATGGGTTGTATAATCTTAAAAGAGCCAGCTTGCATTTCTGCCTTAATTGGTTCTAGCATGATGGGAAAGTTTCTAGACAATGATGATTCTGTAAGCTAAAGGTCAATTAAAGACTGGGAGGGGCTGCTGGTGTCTTGATTTTAGATGTCTGGAGGTTTCCCACATTACCTAAAGAAGACTGATGCGAAGAGAAATGTGCTTAAAGAAAATGACTAAGTGATGGTGAGCACATGCCTAAGATGTGTGGAGGAAAAATAAAATTCCAAGATCTTTGACATCATGGTCTTTTAAAATCATGCAAGTCGGTCTGTTAAGATCAGTTCATATTGTAGCAATGATTGAACCAAATGGTTGTGACTTGCAACTTACAGCATTCATCTCAGCAATGAAAGTAAGACTTCTGTGCATGATGTTTGACATAATATCTGGATCAAATTTCTTCAAAGCAACGTATTTAGCACTCTTGAAGACCGTATGGTACATCTGATCTGTTTCCACAAGACTCCTGCTGTTTCTGCTGCTGTCTTCACTTTGCATTATTTGACTAAGTTACTCTTGTTCCACAGTGGTTAGAGTCTTATTCCTTATCATTCACTGTGGATTCAGGATTGGAGCACCATGGTGAATCATGGTCATAATATTGGATGGTTGACCTCAACACCCCATGGGAACTTTCAGTTGATCACAAGGAGTAAATATGTGCAGATCACCAAAAAATAAAAAATAAAAAGAACATGAGCTTGAGTCTTCAAACTAAAAGGTTGTCAGGAGGAGCATGTTCATCCTGGGGAGGAGTTGTCATCAGTGACTAACTGATCAGAAGTTGACTTGCAGTAATTTTACAGGCAACAAAAATATTGTTTCTATATGAATTATTTAAACATCTTGAGTTTCAAAAATATCAGTCTATAATTTTCACCAACATATCTGAGATTGATGAGCTGTTTTTTTTTTTTCTTTAGGACTCCTGAACAAGCAGTCCTGTTTTTGTTGTTGTTTGTTTGACTCCTCTGTACTCTTAGTTTCCAGTCAGTGGAGAAACATTACCAGTCATATGGTGTTGCATTTTGCTAAAGGCTTCTTGCTATTAAGGGGCGTTCCTTTCAAAAGTTGCCACAATAATTGCTTGGGATGAAGGACTACTGCAAATGCAGCCAACCATCCACTGTCACCACACAACTGCTCAGGTGGAGGGTTCTCTGGAATTTCAATGGCTTGATACAATAAGCTGGGCTTGCTTATTATTGAATATATGCAAATTAATTTCAGATTTATAAAATGCCTGGACTGAATTTGATCTGATTTAAAAATATAAATATGAATTGTCTAGTGAAATGCCTTGACATTTGTTATGAAAAGGCTCTGTAACTGAATTGGATTACTATTTCAAAGCTTTCTGAATTTCTATGCTAGTAAATGAACACTGTTTATATAAGAAAAACAGAATTTGAAGACTCCCATTAAGTTACTTCATCACTAAACTGAATTTTTGCATTAAGGAGTTGTTTCTACCATAACTGAGTATTTGTAGCATTGTTTTTAAGGAGCTGATGTCATACCAGTCTTTTTGTGAGCCTCTTTACTGGAAACAACTGTTAAGTAGTGTACCATTAGGAAGTGCAACACTCAGCTTTTCCAGTACAATGGAAGATGTGGTCTATCATTAGCCTACACCGTCTTGACAAGCGCTTTTGATAAAGGAATTTCCTCAAGTCTACTGACAAGGTTCTCTGAAGTCTCTATTGTAAATGTGCCAGTTTTTCAGAAGCAAGTTGAACTGCTGAAGTGACATGTACTGTGTTTTGGAGTGTGAGCGTTAGGGGGTGAGTGTGAATCTCAGTGAGGGTACACGTTTGTACGTGTGCTTGTACGTTCATTTAAATGGCTATTGAGGCCTGTAGGGTGACACTTCTCTCGGCAAGTACGTAATTAGCATGCATTATTCAAATGAAAGACAGAGGAAATGAGGGTGGGGACCTGTCCACCTGGTTGTCAGCTTCGGGACCAATCTTGTTCAGCACCACTTATTTCACACATTTAGAGCATCAGAGTGTGTCTCACATCAATGTACTACCTTCCTCTGAAGCGTTGGCTTGGTACACCTTCAGAGGTCACTATTATGAGGCAAGATATGATCGAAGCAATAAAAGTCAAAGCTATTTAATCTTCAGACTGAAAAATAAATGCTATTGTTACACTTTTATATTTAGGTCTAATTATGTCATTTTTCTGTACAGAAATGTCAGCAAATTGATCTGACAAAATGCCTTCATGCTGAACAGTGTTCCACAAGTGAAAAGGTCTTCATATAAAAATATATCATAGCATAATAAGATGATGTTGGCATCATTAAAGGGATTATAAATGTCCAAAAAGGCCTTGATATTGTGCCTCTACCTTGTATGTTTTCAGAAGGAGGTTTTGATGTCATAATTTTTATCCTTTTCTAACAAAAATACTAGAATCTTTGTTGGATGTACCTTACTTTTTGCACTTGCAAAAGACAGAGATTGTTACACAAAAAAAGAATAAATAATTCTGTCATTTACAGATTCACATTTAACACTGCAAAAACAAGTGTGGACAGTATTTGACACATAATATTAGTACATACTGTACATATCTTGTTGGAGATAAAATAAATACATCTTGGAAAAGTGGGATAGAGACAATAAATGTGGGCTGTGATGAGGTCAAAAAGTGACTTGTCAGGATTCAAGGGAAAAACTCAGAGGAACAAATAAGTGTAAATCCAAGTGTACATCAGATGTGTAGTAAAGTTATTAAAGCAGTTATTTAAACCCACGTAAAGAAAGATTAGGTAGTTTATGTACACATTGTTCTCTACAGTGCCAAATGTGTAAAGGGCAACGGTGTCTGTCTGCACAAAAACATTCTGAGCCCAAGGACTTTTCACTGTTTCATAAAATTAGAACCACAAATGTCAGTGTATGTCATGAGATTTAATGTGATACACTGACGTAAAATAGCCAATAGCCATAGCGTAGGAGATGCATACACAATTTTCAGTCATTCAGTATCTTAACTCTGATAATCTTAAACAAATTCTAGTGCGACCAGTTCCCTTAAAAGTCACCAAACCAGTAAATATAATTCATACGTGTGTAATCAATATTTTTCTCTCAATATCAACACAGCTTTACTGTGAAGGTCTCAGGAGCTTGTTAATGATTCAATTAAAAGCCAAATTATAGAACCATATCCCAGCTTTGAACATCTTATGAAGCACCGTTCAACCCATTATCTGAAAGTCAGAAGAGCATAATCCAACTGTAAACCTTTCAAGTCATGACTGTGAGGTCAGGACTATTTGTCATGAAGATTACAAAGCTGGCTTTTTAAAATAATGTCAAGATAAAAAACATGCATTGCTGAAAGAAAGCCATAAGAATTACCATTCAAAGTTTCCCAAATTATGTTGGTCACATAAAACCCCTATTAAACACAGTAAAGAATGTGAAAGGGTTCACTTTAGGCTTGGAGATCTATAAACTTTGCTCTGTACTCATCACATTTGCTATTTAAACCATCATTCTTCAAAAGCTAAAAAAAGGCACATCATTTTTTTTTTTATTAAAGCTTTGTTTATGTTTTTGAACACAGGCATATGCCACTAAAATGATGCAGATGAGTTTGTATGGTAATTGGAAAGCATGTAACATGGAAAAATATTTGTGAATATGGGATATTGATAGCAATATGACTTGCAATAACAAATTGGTGTATATCATACACACTCTCCAGCGTCTCCTATGCCCGGAATGCCTCACCGGGGAGGCATCGAGGAACCATCCTAATCAGAAACCCGAGCCACCTCAACAGGCTCCTGGATGTGGAGAAGCAGCGATTGTACTTTCAATACTAAGCAATACTATCACAATTACATTTCCTTAACGTTGTGCAACTCTGGTCACCAAACATATTACGGGCAAAGAGAGGTTGGGGATGTACTATCAAAATTTTCTAGCATTTTCAGGTTCAAGCAGTTCTTTGAAATATGTATTTTGCATGGAGTGAAATCGTGATGACAGTACTTTATGAAAATTGTGCAGATGCTGAATTATTCCAACTGCAGGCCTCATCTGTGTTAAATGGAAATGTATAGAGAATTATGAATAAAAAAGACATTAAGCTCAACCTGTTCAGGATTTTAAGAACTTTTTTCAAAGTAAGAGAAAACTTTTTATCACTGTCTAATCAGTGAAATGATATGCATCCTTAGCATTGCAACCACAAAGGGTAACATTTCAAATAGTAAAACCTTAACTGTGACATAACTGTGGCATAGAATGTATCGGTCTTTAGCCTAGTACATGTTGAAGGCCTAAAATTTAACTGCTATTACACAAAATGAAGTTAGAGAGATAAAGCATACAATAACTTAGATTCATATTATCCTGGATGTCAGATTTTCACACTGCATAAACATTTTATGATTTGTCTGTTATACTATTGAGCACTTTTACCTTATGGTCCAGTACACATCAGAACAAAGTTGTCCTATCTCTTTAGGATGTCTTTGTTGGATTATCATCTCCAGACTCATATTTATAGAGACACATGAGTCATTAGCACCTTATCTTGCCATTCTCCTGCAGCACCTTTCCACCCCTGAAGGAGCGTCCCGTGCTTACTTAATTGATCAATTAGCTGCTTGAGAAGGTTTCCACTCCTCCTATCCCCACATCCTATTTAGTCTACATTTGCATGTGCCATTTTAATTGTGTCCCTATCTCCTTTCCCAAATTGTTTACTTGCTCCCTCTCCCTCACTTCTAAGTTCCTAAGTGACTGATGGCCACACTGGAATGGGCAATGTGTTGCTTTGATTATAATTTGATATTTGACTGAGAAATTACATTAAAGGCAAATAACCATCTTGCTTAAACAGTTGCTTATGCCTGCATCTTATCTATTACTAACTACACAACAGAAATTAAACTGACTTAAGTAAAAAAATAGGTTAATATTTGAGCATCAATTTATGTTTGTTTCTTTTGAGTACTGCAGTCTGAACATGTAGGCAAGAAACCAGGGTCAACTGTTATCCCAGAAACAACAAATTTGCAGTAAAACAGAATTAGTGCCATTGGTTGATTTTTTACAATGAGTGTTTTCCCTCCATAGCCATTCAAACATGGAGTCCTCTGGCCTGTGGTCCATTTTCAGTGGGTCGGCTGGGCACAAAATCAGAATGGCATAACCCTCCTCTTCCACAGTGGATTTAAATGATTTACATACAACATTCTGTTGATTGTGCTGGACCACCCACTAATCCTTTGTTCCCAGAAGAGTCTGGAGCTCTGCCCAGTGTGAATCTGGTAAGGACTCCTACTGCCCTCAAGTGGAAAAAAATGTGTGTTACATTGTGTTACAGAAATCCTTCTTTCTAACTTATTCTTGGTGGCTATGATTGCACCAGAGTAAATAAAGCACTTAAACCAGACATTACTGCAAAAACAACAAAGAAAGAATAATTCCTAAAACTGTCAAAATTAGGAATCCATTACGGTAATTTGTGATCTAGAGTAGCACTGTATTAAATAGTAAAGTAAAAAATTCCAAGATACTCAGGTTGATCTCAAAAAGTTAGTATATTGTGTAAAAGTGCAATATTTTGTGAGAGTCATCTCAGAAAGAGAAACTGATGAAACTGATGCAGTAATTCGTGCAAGACGTATATAGATATGTACCTACCTGAACTAGACGTGTCCCTTGTCCTACACATTTGAATTAAATAGTGAAACTGCCTCACTAGTATGTAGTTAAGCTCCACAGAGCTCTGCTAATGAGCTAATATTGGAGCCAGGTGTGCTGAAGAAGAGAGATATCTAAGTCCGGCCCCTGCGGACTGGATTTTGAATATCTCCTTAGATAAGGAGATATTACCATTTTCTGAGACACTGAATTCAGGGTTTTCTTGCCCTGTAAGCAATAATCATTCAAATAAATTGCAATAAAAAGGCTTGAAATATTGTACTCTGTGTAATATATCTCTGTAATATATATGAAATGACAGTTTCACTTTATGAGATGACCATGAAGAAATATTGCACTTTTATGCTGTATAGTAGATGTTTAAGATGTACCTGTATGTATTTCCTATTAAAGTACTAGATCAAATTTATATATTTTATTTCTTATTTTAATATATGTTCAGAAATGTCAAATATCCCATTCATGTTTTATCTATTCTATAATGCACCCTTAGCAAACACAAGGTGGCAGTAAATCACTGAGTCTCAGTGGGTCATTTCATTGTTTGTTTTTTTTATTGATCTTTTCTATTCAACCACTAAAACATAGTTTTGTTTTTCTTTTGAAATATTGTCTTAAAAGCAATAGAACAAAAAAAAAAAACAATGATCAAAAAGGGCTTTTATTTTTAATTATCCAGGGAACGTTTATCACAATTTGTAAAGCCTTTGCAAGTCTTAGTGTGGTAATTAAAGTTCTACTCTTTGCCAAGAATAATAATAAAATACAATCATTGCTTGGTGTGTATTTGTACACCTTTTCCAGTTCTATTTAATATAGCTTCATAAATATTAACTTGCAGGTGAGAACTTGTTACTTCCTGTTCTACTTTATATATCCTATATTGTGCTAGGCCAACATTTAGTCTTGCATTGGAGATTTCTAGGAGAGTTTCTCAATATGAAGAAAAAATAGGCTTAATTATGTTTTTATTTTAATAACTTAATTACCATAAGAAAGTGAAACAACTTGAATTATTTTAAATACAGTATTTGTTATTAAATAAACACATATTTTTAGTAAACAAAAAAGTCAGGCTTCTCAACATAGATTTCAAATAAAAGTGAAGGATATAAACACATTATCTGGACCAAGCTTATTTACATTTATTTGAGTTTAAAGTCAGCATTTGTATTGGTTTGTTGGATGAATTAGCACACATTACACACCTTGGAATTAAAGCAACTAAAATGTCTAGACTGGATTTTGACCTCAATCCTTATCTCTGTATTCTGTAGCCTATAATAGATTTTTTTCTTCCTTTTTTGTCCTGTATTTAGTTCCATAGTTGTTTTTCTGTAATCTTTTACTTACTTCCTCATCACTCCTAGACAAAAGCATCCCCACAGCATGATGATTATATGACTTAGAGAAGGTAGGCTATGTTCAGAGTGATGGGCGGTGTCAGTTTTCCTCCACAGTTTTTTATTTTTATTTTACATTTATATGGCAGCGCATATACCTCCTCATGCTTGCTTTGGAAGTCTTTAAATAGCTTTACGGAGCACTAAGTTGTTTATAGAAGTCGAGACTAATCCAGAAGGCTAAAGTCATTAACGGCAAAGAAATTCTCCCTTTTGGCCTCTAGGTGCCGCTATTATGTCACTTAAAACTAATACATAGATTCTTTCTGTCCTTCGGCTATCAGGCTACTGAGAGCTGTGGGGAGAAGTAATCTGTAGCCTATTGTTGTAGCAGTTTGTCACTGTTGTTTTTCAACTACTGATGTGTGAAAACTTACACTGTGTCAATGTGTTTTATCTTTTTGCTTGTAGTATTCTTTTCTACATGCCCAACTGCATGAATTGGCTTTGTAAAAAAAAAACAAAATACTAAAATGAACTGAGCTTTATTTTAGAAATGGTTTTCTTCTAGCCAGCCTTCTTTAAAAGGCCAGAATGTTGAAGTGCACCACTGATACCATATTAATGGATTGTCTGACATGATTTGCAAATCTATCCAGCTCCACTAGATGCGAAGGGCCACTTGGCTGCTTCTCTGATTGCTTGGTCTGTCAGTTTAAGTGGACAGACATATCTTAATGGATTCATATTTATGCTTCACTATTTTTATTTTTGCATGATGGACTAAACACTGCTCCATGTGACGTCTGAGGTGTGGGATTTTGCTCTTTTATCCCAACCCTTTTCTACATTTGTACTGACCTACCATATTTACTCCTTCATAACCCATGATCAGATTTCTTCAGAGAACATCTGTATGTGTGCTAAGACTGAATTCTACAGAAGTGCTCCCTGTTTGCATGGTATGTGGTATTTTAAGACACTTGGATATTTTGTTTTACAGGAATTGATTTAAATAGGATGAAATCATATCCCAATCACAATCATCTGGGGTTTTTTTATTTTTAAAAACTTTAAAAAGCAAGCATCTGTTTCTTCCAGTTATGCACAACCTTGTGAAAAATTGCAAGGGGTTTGAATATTTTGTTCCTCAAATCAGAATAGTATTTGCTTTAATAAAAAATAAATAAATAAAAAAAAATCTAGCATTATTTTTGTTTTCATTTGAAATATTTTGGAGACTGTTCATAACATATAAGCATCAAGTAGCTACAAATAGAAAGCTAAAAGCAAATCTCGAGGTAGTGTGCATGTATGTGTAACAGAGAGAACAAGGGAGAGCATACAAGCTCTTATATGTGTGTGCATCAGCACTCTCTAGTGAACACTGCTGGGCTAATGGTGCAGACCCCTGTCAGATTCAGGACCCCATCACAAGCATCCAGCCAACAGGGTTCAACCTATCTGCCCATTAACACAGAGGCTGCGGGATGCAGGCTATTCACACCAGGAGAGAGCAAGCAAGCCTGACACAGAGCAGGCCTCTTTGCTACACCACACTCACAGCCCACACTTTCCAAGGACATTACGGCTCCATTCCACCAGCTCTCTGATGGCAGGCTATCATTAGTGCACTTGCGAGAGACTAGAGAGGTGATAGCAGGGGAATTGTGGGCTTTCGCATCCACAAGCTGGTCCACAGGATGCCAAGGAGAGTGTGGTAATTTAGCTCAGAGGTGATGGAAAATAGCGGGTTAGTTTAATGACAAGTTTGTGTAGCCATGTAAAAGCACTCATCAGAGAGAAGGCACCATGACAAAGGGAAACAAGGGACTGGATAAGTGTTCTCTTTTCTTGTTCGGACTTAGTTTTGTGATCCATTGATATTCCACTTTATTTTAGCTTGCAAACATTGGGACAACCCTGTGGTCTGTTCACTCACATTGGTAAAATCTATAAAATTATACTTCCTTAAGCAACTAAAAAATTGTAAGATAGATAATGAGGGCTTAGTGACTAGGAAATAGCTGCTATTAATGCATTTTTAAACTATTTAGGTAAATTTAAACATTTGACCAGAACATAATGGTAAAGACCCAAACAATGAATCTTGGATTTCAATGTGAACAGAAGAGTAATTATAAGCCTTAAGGCAGATTTATTTTTTCTCCCCATAACCTCTATTTAAAGTGTTTAGGGTAGTTGTAGAAACTGGATCTCTTCACAGTGCTAGGAAAGCAAATAAAAAAAAAAAATTGACACCAGAGCAAGTGCAAAAGAAACTCACACAGTGGCTCTGTATACTTCCACCATTTAGTGTTAATGCTCAAACAAAATTCAAATACCATAAAGCAAAGAACCTGAAAACAGCTCAATGCAAAACTGTACTGTCTAAAAGAGATGAAGCAATAGTGGGCCCTAGTCACCAAATTAAAATAAAATGAGCAACATTTAATAAAAGCAATGCCTCGCCAACTGTTAAGAACAGTGGAACAAATCTGTAAGTACATTTTAAACATGCTGTGTTTGCACTGCAGATGGCAAGGAAGTGTGGCTGAAAATACTAACTCAATTTGTTAGATGTTATATCTTCCAAAGAAGGTGGGAGATTGTTACTGAAAATGAACTTACTGGATTGCCCACCTACAATACTATAAAACACACGCACGCATGCACGCGCACACGCCCACGCCAACGCACACGTCCACGCACAAACACACATTGGGAGTGAGTATTTAGGCTTCAAAAGTCTGTGTTGTGAGAAAACATAGCTGAGCAAACAGCGTTATGAGCCCCAAGGAACACAGCCACAGCAGGCAGGCCAGGCATAAAGTTGTGGTGCAGTTAGGTTATAAAACAATATCCAAACTAGTATTGCAAAGTTCCTACAGCAATGTTCAGTCTCTGATGTGAGCCTGGAATGAGTCTGATACAACTTCAAACCTGTAGAGACAATCCAACAGTACAAGGAGAGCAGTATTCTGAGATGGTGCCAAGAAACCTGTAGTCACTCCAGAACCTGTAGGTAGGGTCTCTTTTTGCTATGCAGTCAACTATGTAGCCTTCTCAAGTGTGGCCAAAAAAAAGGCATTGTTGAAACAAACGTAAAATTTTTTTTTAGTTGTGCAAGCCATGTAGGGAACACAGAAAACGTGGAAGAATGTCATGTGCTCTCTTCGTATAAGACCAAAGTTAATTATTTTGTCCCACATGCCAAACTGTGTGTGAAGGACAATCAACATTTCACACTGGGTGAGATGTGACTGTGGCAGCATCTTGATTTGGGGATCCTTTACTTCACAAGGGACATGGAAATTGGTCAAGGTTGAAGATGGATAGAGCCACTATACACATGACAATCCTGAAAGAAAGTTAGTATGAGACTTATAAATCCAGATATAGAGCTTTCTCTCTGTCAAAACAGGGATTTTATAGACAGTGCATGCTGGAATGAAATTGGGTTAAATCAAAATATAATCAAGTGTAAAATTGTCCGGTCAAATTCTTGAACCAAATGTAATTGAAAATACATTAAGTGTTTCTCTCTATCTAATCTAAAGACTAATAAGATGACAGAAAATATTCTCTTGCTGCATTGAGTGATCCAGAAGGTGCTTCTACAACATATTGACTCAGAGGTATGCATCACTTTTCAGATTTCAATTGGTGCAAACGTTAATATTTATCATTTTATTTCCACTTCCAAATTATGCACTAATTTATAGTGGTCTATGACATAACATATACATAAGTGGATGTTTTTGATGTAATGTGACAAAATTAAAAAATGCTGAAGTATGAAATTTTTTCGGGACATTGTATGTGTTTAAATCATTAGCACAAAAAATAAGACAGTGCCAACAAATGTGTATTTTGGTTATATTTGATATTTAATAGAATCTACAGTCTTACATTTACAGTGCTGACAGGTCAGAATGGTGGTATAGATTTTAAATCAGAAATTAAAATTTTCATAAGTACATGAAATTAAGTGAACACTCTGATGCTGATCTGTATCTAAGATAATGGTAAAGATTCAGAGATGGTAGATTTGTGACTTATAAGATATAAAGTAAGTTGTCAGTATTACTCATAATACTTGGTGACACATTGTTTATTCGTGAATCTAATTTGCTTTGAATTTTATCACAGAACAAAAAAAAAAAGAATAAAATCAATCCTCTATCTCAGTCTCCCTTGGCAACAGGTTATAATCCATAGTTACGAGGAGCGGTTGCTAGGTGCGTTGCCGAGATACAGACCCTTCACTCCACTGGCTCTACATAGGAGGCCAGCGGGTCCTTGATGATGGCGGAGGGATGAGGGACGGGTGAAAAAATGACAAGAGACAGGACAATGGGTACAGGAAGTAGAGGTGCACACCTGACAGAGACTGTGTGAGGATAGGCACAAAGAGGGCACAGAAGAAAGGATGAAAATAAGAGCAGAGATGGAAAGTAAATGCCGGCGGTACAATGCAACAGGCTAAGTGGGCAATCTGCACACATCTATTTGCTGCAATGTAGTTTCAGTGCTCTTATGTGTTTCTCATCTATTTGTGAGTAAGATAAATTCATAGTTTTTTTCTCATAAAGCATGCCATCATAATATAAAAAGGAGAAATGATGACTCAGATTACTATCCTTGCTGAGACTTTTTTCTTTTGAAGTGGAAAAGGTAGACCACAGATATATTACAAGGAAAACATTTTGAGTTTTAATAAAATGTTATTTGGAACATGTATAAAAACATGTAATGGACCATGTAAAATAATACTATCAGAATGTTTCAATTTTTATATCATGAGTATCTGTTTTAAAGAATTTTAAACTGTAAAAATATTGTTGCGAAAGACTAACAGTTTTGTTTATTCATGCATTTTGCCATGTAACATGCTGAGTTACACAAGTTCCATTTATTTTTTTTCCAACCCAATACAAATCTGATTAGTGGGGTGATGATAGAAGCCCACAGGAGTGCTTGTTCTTCATGAGTTTCCTTGTTGGAGGATGGAAACAGTCCTCTTTGGTGCTGAAGCTGAAAATGCCATCTGCCGCTCTTAGAACAGATTATCCCTTCACTCCCCCCTAGGGGGCAGTAGTGGTGTGTACACAAACTCTTGGCTCTCTTAACTCTGCTCTGGTCTGATCAAACACACCGTTCCTCTGCAGCTGCTGTTCGCCTCTCTGTCTTTCTCAGGACAGGTTTTCATCTGATTCTAAAAAAAGGCTATTAACATGAAGTCATAGTCTGGGGTCTGGGAGTTTAAAATTAAAATTGTCAGCCTCTTTTGAAATACACAGAAGCTGCACTACACCAATTGTACAGTGTTGTATTAAGGAAAATCATAAGCAGATAAATAGTGGTTAATACTCCTCTGAGTTTTGCTGTCAGGATTTCTATATTTTATGATTTCAAAGGGGATTATTGCTTATCTCAGGGAAAGAAAACACTTTCACTTTAAAAAATAAAGCATGCTTAAAAGCTCTAAAAATGAGCAGAGAAAGAAGTGCTTAAAATGTTCTACTGAATCAAAATCTCAGTTGTTTACTGTCTTTTGTGACTCCTTTGAAGTCTTAATGCAGCCAAACAAGATCCAAACTAGAGACAAGAAATTAAAAAAAGATAAATAAATTACACTTTACTTTATGAAACAGTTTTCTTATTATTCAGTTTAACAATTTAACATGAAAGGCAATGCAAATGGTGAATAATTAAACTGCCGATGCTCCTCTGACACAGCATCTGTCCTTCAGCTCAGAAGGCTCTTCACACTGTAGGAGATACTCCTATTTGTTGATTGGAATGACTCCCCTAATTGGATTCAATTCCTAATTGAAACGTAATAAAAATGCATCAGTAGATGTGGCGGCAACAATTACCTCATGCAAATCTCTTGATGAATTGACGTGAGGGGCGTAATTGCAGCTGGTGAAAAAAGAAAAAGAAAAATGCATTGATTTGGCCTGGAATAATATCCATTCAAATCAACTCACACTCGAGCTCCGACCTGTTCGTTGAAAGCATTTGTCACCGCTCAGTGCTCCTGTTTGGAGGTGTGCAGAAAAATGTGAACATCTGCATCCTTTCACACATCCACACCTGATTGACTGGGCTTGCAATGTGTCCCACTGCATGCACTCCATCTATGCTCATGCATTAAAGTATTCTCAATGCTCAGTGAAGGAAAAGTAATTGTCTTTGTTTTGGTTCTGTTTTCTTTAAGATGACAGTCCAATTATTTGACTTTCTTGGCTGAGGACGAGCCAATTGAAGGAAACGTGCAAAATTCCATGGGTAGCTGAAGAACAAATATAACTAAAAAGCCTGTGAAGCTTCCATTTAACAAATATTCTGAGCATTATCTGTCTCTCTGTTGATACGGGGTGGTGGTGTTGTTTGAAAGGGTTAATGAAGTCCTTTCTATTATTGCCTACAGCTGTAGTCATAGCAACAGGTTAATAAGCAGCTTCTCTGAACTTCTTCTGTTGCTGCACAGGTTGCTAAGATACAAATAGCACTCTGGACCCATTGGGTTGAACTGTAAACATCACTTGACAAGAATGAACGTTAAACATTTATAACTAATATAAAAGGCAAAAGAGCCATTTTGCGGCAAGTATTGTAAGAGGTAAAGAAACCCCCCTCCAGTATTACACCCGCAGTCATAGAGATTGCATCTACTTGGTTTGACCTACCCAGGCCCACAAAATGAGCACAACAGAACAAAATTGAGCACTTTCTAAATCCAGCTACCTCACAGCTTAGAGGCGAGTGGTTGGCCCATGACTAAAGGTAAACGGGCCAATCAGCTTTGGAACTGAGTGGCTGTTCCTAGATGCCTGTGCAAAACCAAGGGCAAATTAAAGCATTGCCTCCGTGTTGCATCATTCTCCCCTCACAGCTCTATTAGTAGGCTAGCCACAATGTCTCTTTACGAGAGCTACTCTCAGAGCAGAATTAGACACACTTTCCTGCAGTGATATGTCTTTTTATGAACCACACTGGCATTGTGCATGCCTTGTCCTATAGGACCAAGCTGCTGTTGAATTATTGGGAGAGACTTATCCAGACAGCTGTAATTCATTATAAGGCTACGAAAGAGTCAAAGAAGAGCAGAATACTCATCTCTTTTTGCATAAAATAATAAAGAGTGCATCAATTCAAGAAAAGACCATGCAGCCACATAAATAAAACAAATATGCAACTTCACTTCAGCTGAGATGTCAGACAGTTTGGCTAATAGCTGAGTGCAGTGCACATTTATGTATGCCCAAACACTATCCAGGGCACGGTTGTTTACAAGCTTAAAAGTAGTTCTTATTACTATTATTATAAATTACGCCTTTCTTGTTGTGAAATCATTGTGCTTCAAACACTTACAAAATATAAAATTCTGTAATTTTACAACATAAATATTACTGATGCTTTTCATACTATGTGTTTGTTAATAATTATGGTTTATTTGTAGAAAACTGGAGATATATGAAAATCAAAATAGCCTTTTCAGAAAGACCTTTACATACAATTTTCTGAGTGATGGATAATTCTTTTTTTTTTTTTTTTTTACTTTTATAACGCAATGTTCTTTCTACAAAAAAAAGACTGTTCAAGCAACATAAATTTTGATACAAAGGAAAGATTTTCCATTTCAAAGCATAAACACAGGAACCAAATTTTCGGTTTGATATTGCCAAGCCATGGAGAATAATTCTGTGTATATCCACAGATGAAAGCAAGGCTCCATCCAATACTGATTAAAGGCTGTTGGCTCCCACAGGGCACCACGCTGCTTTGGGTTCATTCAATCCTGGCCTTGATTACTCGATTGGACTCATTGATTGAAGGGAAACTTTAATGACCTATTATCTCAAGTGTTAACCAGCTGTTGACAGACAGCTCTCTGTGGGACTGAGCGGAGCTGATGGCCAAAATGGACAGAACCTGCTGGACACCTGCTGCTCAGATGAGTCAAGGGGTGAGAAACACATGTTTCAGGCATTTCTTTTTCAGAAACATAAGTCTGTGCCCTTCAGTGATGCTGTCTTTACTTTGTCCAGGTCTGCTGCAATGACTCAGGTGTTTCAGTACGTCTTTTGACTTTACACTTACCAGGGTCTAGTTTTATGTTCCAGGATAATGCCCTCTGTTCTACTGAAGTGATACTAAAAGTAAAATTAGATGGGTTTTTTGTTGGGTTTGTTTTGATAATATAATCACGGAAAGCATTCAGTAATCATATTTTGCTCAAGGTTACTTCACAAGGTTGAGTGATAGATTTGTGAAGGATTTAACCCTGTCAAAGGGGTGTAGCTAAAAAGATCTACATCTTTCTGTCTTTTCTTTTAACATAACTGCTAAAATTGGACTTGTCTACATACACTGTGTATTATTGACTTTCCATGTTATAGATCAACAAAAAGTGACCCTTGTGAAGTGACCCTTACTCCATTAGTTGTTTGTATGATCACATTTTGCTGCAAATAGCTGCAAGTTGTCTGGTGTACGATTCTACTAGCTTTGTACATTTCAACCAAATCAGACATATAGCTTTTATATATGTCTGATTAAGTGACACACCTCACAGCGTGTCACTTTTTCAATGACAAGTGAAGTACAAAAACGTTGATGTGTAAAAGAAATTGTCTTATTTTAAAAAGTATGAGGAAAAATGTGCATTTGACAATACATTTCTTACACACACACTTGGTTATGCTTTCTTATGCTTGGTGCATGCCTATTTATTTTAAAGTATATGGTTGATCAACCCTACGCAATTTTACCCCTGGCTCTTTGTCTCGTAACTGTTTTCCCCCAAAAAAGAAGCAAAGTGAGATGTTATGTGAGACAGAAGTGACATCTATATGTCAAAGTAAGATTTTGCCAATTTTTTAAGAAGACATTTTTCAGAAGGTAAAGTTCCAGTTTTTATATGTTAATGTAATGGTAGAATGAGGCCGGATTGTCAAAGAAGGCTCTACTGAAGTGTGAAGATGAGTTCTTTTTTCTTACCAAGGTAACTGGAGATTTAGATTATAGGTGAATTTTACATCCATCTGATTGATAAAAACTACACAGGGGCAGTATTAAGCTTTATCTAGTGTCAATGATTAGGAATAAGCTGCTCATAAAGAAACATGGTATAGTAAGCCATACTTTGTTTTAAAAGCCTTTAACAATTATTCCCTTATTTGACTGTGACTTGAAATATATTTCTGATTTAACAACATTCAAGTGTTTTGGGGTGTCTCAATGAAGGAAAATACACTTCCTCCCGTTGTGCTGGTGAACGAGGTCAGACAGATAAACAACAACATGTTCAAGTTCCACCTGTCTGCATTACCTCCAGCCTAAATCTCTTTTGTCTCCTGCTTCTACATCTCCCGCTGTATCCCTCGCTTTAATTATCTCCCTTTTCAATCCCGGCATCTTCAAGCCCCATCAATGCTTCTTAATTTTCATCAATACAGCTGCAGTCTAAGCTCTCGACACCTGTCTAGTCACCATGGCAACCTCACCTCTGACAACAAAGAGCTCTGTAAGACAGGGCTCTCTGTATTCCCCTTGATTGGATATTGATTAAGCTTTTGTAATACATAATAGGATCAAAGGGATTGTAGAGCTTTGCTTACCCAGGTCTTCTTCACACTTTCATTTAGTTACAATTGTTTGTTATTTCAGATTTTGCATGTTAAGGTGGTTGGAATGAAAATTTTCCACCCTCGATCATACCCATTCACACCCTATTCAAGGAAGTACAAAAAAAGTTTCCATAACACATTCAAAAGAACAAGAAGAAAATTTAGAAATACAATTTTAAAATTTATTAATTGCACTTTTAAATTTGAGTGTCATAAGTTAGGCTTTTACTCAGCAAAATGTTTCCTATTAAAGAACATGCCTGTTGAAGTGTGCAGATGCTCCCAAATGCTTGAGTGTCCCTAATGGATGCACTGACAGATTAATGGATACTAACATTCAAATTCTAAATGCATGGTAAGTGGAAGGAATATGGTAAATATTTCTGTTGGACATAGTTAAGAAGCTGAAAGGCCAATTATTCACAATTACTTTCAAACAACGTAGGATGGACAAATGACAGAAATTTAAAAGCACATAAAGTGATGTCTGCAGTCTATGTATTTTCCTATCATAAAAAATGGAAACTATGATAAAATGGCATCACTTCATTATAAATCTAGTAAGCTTGGAGTCAGAGGCCTCCCAAAGACACCTAAGTTCAATAGCATTAACCCAATTAAAACAGTCATAATTGGAAGCACACAGGTTTTAGTTGTAATTTTGAGTGTGACTCACCTGAAATCAGTAGCACACATGGTGCCATTTAATCTATTTGTAAGCATATTGCCTCCCAAATGCTGTCAAAAGACATAAGATATTGTTGCTTTATCCAGGCTGGAAAAAGCCATGATGCAGGTGAAGTGTCAAGATATAATTGGATCAAAGATATATATTTTCACTTTTATGATAGTTTCATTTAAGTTCAGACTACATTTTAATCTAAAAACCTGTCAGTTATTTTGTTAAGATTCATTCTTAGTGGTTGAGTTGATAGGGCATGTGGGAACTTGTAGCAAGCATGGAAGAGAACAGGTGGTAATGACATAACATAAGCACATATGATGGACAAGACATCTTCATAACTTACTGACGTATCTCTGACTTTAAAGACTATGTTACAGAAAAAAAAAGAGGATTTATTATTGCCTGAATATCATATCTTTCAAATTACCCCAAGACCACTTGTGACTGGCCAGTCAGCTGATCATGATGTTTTCTTCCCTATAAGTCTTCAAAGCTTTATTCAAAGGTAACTGGAATTCTCCTGTTATCTTGGAGATGGTTCATCTCATCCAGGAGGTTTCTTCAGTACTGAAATTTAATTTGGAAGTATCCAGCTTATAAATTGTCATCGGAAACAATCGCACCGATAAGACATTAGAGATCACTAATGAGGTCACTATTATCACTAATAAGGCCATTGAGGTCACATGAATCTCTGGTTGAACTCTCTATCCAATTCCCTGTTGGTGTCATACAATCCCAGCAAGTCCCCTACATTATCAACATGTGCATTGTTTTGGTCATATGTCCCATGGTGTAAGTTTTTGTGAAACTTCCTGGGAAGATGAGTTAAGGTTGCATAGTAGATGTTAGATTAAATTTGAGGCCACCTCCTGTGTTCAAGGTAAACTTTTCATGTTTCACATAGATGACTCCTTTCACTACTCTGTCAAACTGTCTGCCTTGTCCAAAAATGTCCATATTATTGTCTTCAAAGGAGTGTCTTTTGGAGACTTATCTGTTGATGGCTCTTCACAGAAGAGTCATCTAATCAGATCAAGACTCAACAATTCATCTACATCTCAAGGACAAAGGACTGTCTGCTATTTAGGGTGGGTGAATGATGTGAACAAGTTTGATCAGACACTCATGCACTCCCCAGCCCAGTCTCACCTGCTGCAAGCCCCCTTATCTTTGATGACTGCCTGCTTTTCTTCCCCAAACATCACACCTCTCAGATCTCAGCCATCACCCACCCCCGCTGCTTTAGAGAACTCCAGCCTGCCCTCCCTCTGCACCATCTTGTCTCTTTTAACACCTCAGGTGAGAAACGAGCTGCAAAAGATCAAGGTGCAAAAGGTCGCAGGTCCAGTTGGCATCAGCTCCAGACTCCTCAAGTGCTCCACAGATCAATTGTGTGGCATCAGAGGATACATATTCAACAAGTCTGAAGCTGATACCACATAGTAGCTATGGAAGACTTCCTGTGTGGTACCAATGGAGAAGACCACTCATCTGAAGGATCTCAGTAGCTACAGGCTGGTAGCACTAACCTCAAATTTGATGAAGACTCTAGTGAGGTTGGTCCTCAACTATCTTTGCTCTTTGAAGAGGTCTTTGTTGGATCCACTATAGTTGGGATAGTACAATCTTTGCATCGAGGGGGATGATGCCATCATTTACCTCTTGCACCAATTTCTTATCCACCTGAAAAAACCTGCAAACACTGTGAGGATTTGTTCTTTGATTTCTTCAGTACTCTTAATATCATGCAGTTCTGAAGCGAGTGGAACACCACCTTTTCTAGTGGAAACTCAACTCCCGTATTTTCCGGACTATAAGTCACAGTTTTTTTCATAGTTTGGCCGGGGGTGCGACTTATACTCCGGAGCGACTTATGTGTGAAATTATTAACACATTATTATATCATATCACATGTTATTTTCACACTAAACCGCAAGAGGGCGCTCTAGGCCTTTGCTCTTCTACCTCCGGAGTTAGCCGAGCTGTTTACAAGCAACACCGAGGATGAAGAGTTCATTCAATTTAGTGATTTGGAGTGACATGGATGGTTTGGTAAACTTGTTAGCATATTACTTATGCTATAGTTATCTGAACAACTCTTAATATGTTATGTTAACATACCAGGCACGGTCTCAGTTTGTCATTTATGGGTCATGTAACGTTAGCATACC